>CAJVPK010001141.1:0-14661 GCA_910592015.1 Diversispora eburnea | reverse complement strand
TAATCTTAGACCTAAATTTGGAAGAAATGTCTGTACGGGTTGCTTTTTGTGCTCATAGTAAAATTATAGACATTGAATTAAAAAAACAAGTGAATTATTTTTTTGTTGATGGAAACTATACAAGTCATACTCAGTTTCCTTTGCAAAACTGTTTTGCAATAACAGTACACAAGACACAAGGATTAACACTAAATAATACTTCAATAAATTTAGATGATCAAATTTTTGCACCTGGTCAAGCCTATGTGGCTTTAAGTCATTGCCCTTCATGGGATAATATTCAAATTCCTACCCTTTCAAAATCTGCATTCATTATAGATCAGGAAATGGTTAAAGAATACCAGCGTCTTGAAAATTTATTATTAGAAATATAATAAAAAAATAATAACAAATAATTATATTTGTATAATTTGTATATCAGTTTTTATAATAAAAGTCTTGTTAATCTTAACAAAAGAAATACAATTATTTGCTTCAATTATAGTGACATATATTTCAAAAGAAAAAAAATATTGTTATTAATGATCTTATTTTTTAAAAAATTTTAAAAATGAAAAGAATCACATAGTATTTGTATATTAAAAATAGTGGTGGTAGTTATTAATCTGTTACTCGCCATTCTAGTTTTATTAAGAAAAATAATAAATAAACATATGGAATTGAGTAACATTAATTAATGTGATATTTTTTTCGAATTACGAAAATGAAAATCGTGAAATAATTCACAAAATTATTATTTTAGACATAATTCACAATTCTTTTACAGTCACCTATTAATACTATGTAAAAAACCTATATAATTGTTACATTCCTATTCTATTGTACCCGAAGGTATGACTATAGAAGGAGGTATGCATATATTGACTATTATAATTAAATCAATATAAAATAAATTTCTACCTTGCGCGAAAATTTATTACGCATGTTTTCAAAAATAATTTCTTTTTTTTTTTCAAAACGTGATAATTTCCTTAAAAAAAAAAAAGGCCGCTCCATTACTTTATCATTATTTTTGCCTTTTTTATTATTTATTATAATCTGGAACGATTATCTCTACTGTTAGTAAAACTATTAATGTCGCCTTTAAAAGGCTTTTGATTGGTGGGTTTCGGATTCTGTGATACCATTTTTATTGGTCCTATCGGTTAAAGTTTATTTAAATTTTGTAACGTGATTTTTGTACAATTATGTTCTTTGAGATAATAATTGTGTTTAACCTCTTTTCGAGCAGTAAAAGGTAACAGGAAGCTTTGGCAAATTTATTTATTTAAATTTATTTTATTTTTTATAGAGAATACTAACGATTATATGATTATGTTAATGTAGGTTCTCTTCGTCAATATTTGAAAACTAATTTCCAAACAATGGATTGGAATGCACAATTAAATTTCGCAAGACAAATTACAAATGGATTGATGTTTTTACATTCTAATGACATTATTCATATGAAATTCGTAATTATTTCTTTTTAAATATTTTTATTTGAAAATAAAATTCATAAATGAATAATTTTTATTTTTTTTTTTTTAAAAAAAAAAAAATTATTTATTAGAATTCTGAAAATATTCTCGTTCATAGTGAGATCATTAAATTTAATATTTTTGGGTTAGCAAAAATAATTTCGGAATCTTTAAGTTTCCTCACAAATAATCTTTGTCCGATACAATACATGGATCCTCAATATTTAGAAATCTTCAGTTCGATTGGCAAAAATAAGAGTTCAGATATTTTTGGTCTAGGAATTATTCTTTGGGTAATTTCTAGTGGTAATCCTCTTCTCGAAATAGAATCCTCGTCGAATGATGATGTGTTAAACAATATTGCTCAAGGTAAAAGGAAAATTGATATACCTGGAACACCTCACAAATAAAAGGAAATATATAATGGTGTAAATTTAAATAATTTATTAAATCCAATTATATTGTTTACGTAATAAATTATTAATGTTATATTTTCGACAGATTGCTGGAACCACAATGGAAACTCACGACCAGATATTTTTCAAGTTGTTAAAAATCTTTCCGAAATCATTATTTCTGATGTAAGCTGTCACAGATGTCAAATCAGAAAATTTAAATAAGTAAGTTGCATTTTTTAATTTTTTTTAATATATATTTAAATTTTCAGAAATTTATTAAATATAAAATCTTATTTATTAGGACAAAATGAAGAACCTGAAATTAAACCTGATTCTCCTTTGGTTGAAGAATTTAATGATTTCATTAATGATCTGTTTGAAATTTTCATTGATATACGAGGATATTCGACCAATTATGATCAAAAATTATAATAGAGAACACAAAAAGAATCCAGTTAAAATTCTACATGAAATGATTCGGCATCCATCTTATTATTTGTTTTCTAGCTTAATAGGTTTTTTTGATCAATATGGCATTGGGACTGTTGTTGAATATAAAATGGCTTTTAAATTCTTTAATTCAGCAGCAAATAAAATAATTGATACCTCCTCTTCTAATTCTTTAACCTTAAGAAAATTGCACAATATCAACAAAGAAATTAGTACCATTTCTCTTGCACTTATGCATTTTGATGGTCTAAGTGTTGAAAAGGATACAAAAAAAGCTTTTCAGATTTATAATGAACTTGTTGATAAAGGATCTCTTATGGCTTTGAATTCCGCAGCATATTGTTATGATTGTGGGATTGGTGTTGAAAAAAACGAAGAAAAAGCATTTGAATTATATTTGAAATCTGCAGAAAAAGGAAATATTATGGCACAATTGAATGTTAGTGCGTGTTATTTTAATGGAACAGGAATGACAAAAGATCGAACTAAATCATTTCAATGGGATACAAAATCTGTTCTTGCTGGAAATATTTAAGCAATGTTTTAATATCGGGGGTTGTTATGAAATTGGCATAGGCGTGGGTAAAGATGAAAAAGAAGCATTTAAATGGTACTTGAAGGCAGCCAAAAAAGATCATAATGAGTCACAATATATTATAGGAAATTGTTATAAAAATGGTTTCGGAATTAATGTGGATCAAGTGAAAGCATTTGAATGGTATAAAAAAGCAGCAGAAAATGATCATACCAATAGCCAATACAGGCTTGGGAAATGCTTTTATGAAAGATACGGGACTAAGAAAGATATTGTAAAAGCTATATGCAGGTTGAATAAAGCAAAGGAAAACAGGAATACATATGCCAATCAATTATTAGAAGAAATTATAATCAACGGAATTTAACAATTTAGTATAAATCAATTATGTCAAGTCGTAAAGTAGAAAATATGATATTATGTTAAAAAAAATAATATTGTACATTTCACATAAAAAAAAAGAACTCAGGCTATTTCTTGCATTTCATTTATTAGCACCAATAATTATTTGCGAATATTTATAATTTAAGTAAACTTATAAAGAATAAATGGTTTCCTTTTTCTAAAAATAACAAGGAAAGAATTGCAAAGAAAGAATACACAATAACAACGTTTGACTCCATTCGACTTTGTCGCATAAAACATAATTTTTTTAGTGGTTTGGGGTGATCTTCATTAATTATTGTAGGTTGTAATACAATGAATAATAAAACTTGATGATCTAATTTTCTTTTCATAGCAGTCCCCAATTGGTTTTTGAATCAGTTGGAATTTCAAGTTTAATTAAAAATTGCTTATTCTTTTTTTAATTAATTGTAATAGAAATAAATATTATATATTTTTTAGAGTATTCATGTGAAATAGTAATTCTTTTGGGATTTATAGTATATAGATTTCAAAAGGTTTGAAGATTTTAACACTTAAAACATAAGGATTTATTCTAAGTTTTATATTATAATTATTTTTTATTAGAGTTAATACATGGATATAGATTATAAATACTGTACATATATTATGATGATAAATCAATATTTTTAATAATTATAAAAATTATAAATACAGTTATTTAATAAAATATAAAAATCAAGTATTAAGTATTGAGTAGTATAAGTTACCCCGTTGGGCACAATTAACATTTTAATTTTAGTAATTTTTTTTAAAATTTTCAGGTGATCAATACTTTTGGCAGGGTGTACTTTGTGGAAATTCGAGAGTTTCTACCAGCATCATTAGTTTTTGTTAAGTTGGTTTGAATTTTTGATTCTTTTCAAATTTTATTTTATAATCACGATAGTATTTTTTTCAACAGATTATGCAATTCTTTAAAGTGGATAGATGTGTAATAACTCAACATCTCATAATTATTTGTGTAATCAATTTGGGGTGTGCGAAATGGAATTTTTGGCAGAAATCCGTTGTATAAAGTAAAATATTTATCATGTTTGTGTCACATCGTAATATGGAGAAAATCCATAGGGTAATACTCCGGAAATAATTTTATCTGGGGAATTTTTTATGCTTTCTGTAATTAATTTACTCAATCCAAAATCTAATGAATATAAACGTACGTATCATGATGAGCTATATCTAATATAAAGTTCATAAGCCAGTATAATTTATCATCCCAATCGATATTATTAAAATCATTATTTTAATAATTTCTAAGATTTCCAATATTGTAAATCCATCATATATTGTATGAGTTCTGTACTTCTATAAAGTGGAGTTGATGCTATACCATGACTATTTTCTCTCAAGTGAATTGCTAATTGCATATTTTTTAAATTGTAATTAATAAATTATATGTTAAATAAATTTAAAAAATTACTTAATCCATCATACTTTTTCTACACTTCAAATTGACCCCACCTTTTCTATTGTTGATCCACCTTCTAATGTATCCATCAACCCACTTAGCATAATAAAAAGTACCATAGCCACCTTAGTACCTTGAAATCTATCATAAGGTATTTATTCTATTTCATGATTTTGATAGCTCAACTAAATGCTGATAAAAGTAATGTGCTGATAAGCACAATTTCTGGGCTTACTTAGTGATCGTGAGATTTTAATAATATTATTCTCTATTATTTAAACATGATTAGTAATTAAAAATCTATTGTTATGCATTTCAATGATATAAAAGGGAATTTCTCGGACTTCGGAATCTGTAAAATTATTAATCCAAGAATCCTATATTAGATATAGTATAATAGTATTAGTATCTATGGTTACTCAAACGCCAGAATCATGTGACCCGTAAAATTTTAAATACATTATGACTCATCTGTAAATCACAACCCGATAATTTCATTTTTAGCACTAAATAGTCACATGTGATTCTTTTATTTGTTATACAAAATTAGTCCAATAATGTAAAAAATCATTTTGAAAACTGCAATAATATAAATACTAATACTTTTTGTTGAATTGGTTAGTCTATTAAATTTCATTCGACCATACATTTAATATAGATGCTGACTTTAAAACAATCTTGTTTATTTATTTTATTTATAACTTTTGTAAGTTCAACAATATCAAACGTAACCTTTTTTTCTTTTGAAAGTGTTAACTATCCAAATCATTTTATCAGACATAAAAAATATGAGTTATGGATCGATCCTACGGATAATAGTACCCTCTATAAAAATGATAGCACCTTTGAACCACATTATCTTCAGACAGAGCCACAAATTGTATCCCTTGAAAGTTTCAATTACCCTGGGTATTATGTTTCACATCATAATTTTCTTGGATTTATTCTCAAAGTAAACCAATCAACTGATGTTATGGATGACATTCAATTCAATTTAGTTGACGGTAAATTAATATCACTTATATGTTGCATTCCAATGTTTTACATTTTTCTTACATATTTTCATCCTTTAAGGTTTGGATGGCCAAGGTTATAGCTTTGAAAGTGTAAACAATCCAGGCTATTATTTGAGGCATCAAAATTATCGTATCAAACTTCACATACATGATGGCTCAGATTTATTCAAAAAAGATGCTTCTTTCCATGCTAGAATAAACACTGACTACAAAAATAATACTGACAACAATCCTAATGACAACAGTATAAATAATACTAACAACAATCCTACCAACAACAGTATTAACAACAAAAGTAATACTAATAGTAGAGAAAGTAGTCCAAATATAGGATTAATTGTTGGCGCTTCTATCGGAGGATCAATTACGACTTTATTATTTGTTGTTATCATAGGATTTTTTATATACAAATATCATAATAAAAAATGGAAAGAAAAATATGGAGAAGGGATAGAATAACAAATAATTTCGATACCTTAATATATGCATAGATATTTGTCATATAAATTTTAATTTGTTAGCCAAATGTAAATGGAGGAAATAATGCATCACCTGGTAATGCTACTTCTGGTCAGCAATTTGTTTTATATAATGTGTATTTTGTTGTTTTTTTATATTAATAAAGCTGAGTCTCATATTTTTAATGGTTTAATCTGAGATTCTTTGGCATATTTGGGTTATAATCTAATTACAGTTACAACTTTAATTCTAACCTTGTTATTTTTTAAAACAAATAACTGTAATACACTAAGAAAAATTTCCGATGGACAGCGAACATTTTTATAGATCTTTAGTTACCAAAGGCTCCGCTAATAAATCTGAGTTATTCCATATAGGCTGATCTCGATAGAAAATGATATTTATATGTCAAATGCAATTTATTTTTACTAGAACCAGTATAACATACAAATAAAAAATCATAATACAGTTACATACTGCGGACATAAATAAAATTATAAAATACGTATTCGCTATTTGGTCTAATATTTCATGACGTTTACAGGATTCAACCATTCATTGTCATCATTTTCCTATCATGTTCTAAGCTTTTCAACATTTTTTCATCAGATCTTACTTATGCATTTCATATTATTGAAGAGTCTTTTTTTTTTTTATTGTTTCATGTTGCATCAAACTCATATTTTTCCGAAATTTGTTACTTACATTTATGAAGTATTATATTTATTACTAATGAATTATAAATCGTGTAGATTATAAAGCTCTGAAAAAGTTGTAAAAGTCGTAAGAGTTTTTCTCTTGATTTCTCATAATTACGTAGGGATGAATTCGATGGGGCAAATAAAAGAAGTAGTGCAGAAACTCTTAAAAGTCATGGTGAAGTGCATGTTGATTATTTTTGAAAGTGTCTGAGAAAATTTTAATCCATGATTGTTAATTAGCATATAAAGCTAATCAGTCCCAATCCACGTTCTTGTAAGTCTCACATTTTTCATGTAAAAAAAAGGGATATTCCTTTTTTGGTCAGATACCTTTTATTAATTAAATATATTCGTCATGTAAATTAATGCAAGAGATAGGAGAATGGATGTGAAGATAATGATCAATAGCATCAATTGCTTGTTTAATTGAATTAGCATTATATTCTTTCACATCATTTTTTCATAATTGAGATATATTCAACAATTTTCCTTTCCTTTTGAAACTGTTTGTATCTGATAATTTAGATAATGAAACCAGGTATCCATAATCTTTTCGAAAACTATCAAATTTTTTTATTACAACTTTTAGTGGGATTTTCAGTATTGAATACATATAATTTTTCACGAAAATGTCAACTTTTGTTTTATATTCTCTCTAAAATTTTTATTTGCAACTTTAGTTTTTGCTTCATCTTTTGCTCATTTAGTAAAACTAATGCAGATTCAAAATCCAAAGAACTGGTCCTTGTTTTATCCATAAAGAGATAGAAAACAGAAAAAATAAAAAAAATATTATTTTTTTTTTGATTAATATATTGATTAATCAAAAGTTTACTGAGTTTATAGCCTTTTTATACCATGAAAATAAAAAAAAATTATGGATTCTAGATAAATGAGTTATTTCACGGGGCTTTATGAGGAAAATCGGTCCTTTCTGAGAAAAAAAAGAAATGATCTTCGTGTTGCGTGCCTTTTGACCTTGACGATCACCTTTTGTTTTATAAAATTGAATTGCTATAAATGTGATTTTTATTTTCGTGCGATGTGATATGCGATTTTATAATTAGAACGTTGAATTTGTTTTAATTATAATAAATTCATATTCAAAATATTCAAAGTGAATTGCAAAAAATTAGATAAAAATAAAAATTTATTTTCACATAAATTATCAAGCATTTATAATTACATTGTTTTGTAACTATTCAAACTACTTTGAGAGGTTCCTGAGATTCTTGAAAGGTTATAGTTCCAGATGATGTAGACGATGGTGATAATTGTGACAAGATAGTTATCTGTAATGGAGATTCTTGTATATGATGGAGTTCAAGTTCTCTGGTTACTTATATATGTAGTTGCTCGAGTTCATCATCTATGAGGTGAATTTGTTCAAGAAAATTACAATATTGTTCAAAGGTTTGGGGTTGAGAACCTCTGCTAATTCAGCTTTGTAGAAATAATGTTGATACCTTTCTTATTGAAGTTGTAATTTAGCTGCAGCAAAAAGTTGTTCAAACTCTGGGTCATTTGGAGTGTCTTCATCAGAAGTTTCAGGTGAGGGTTGATTGTTTTCTTGGTTGTTGCCTAGACCAAAGAAATGACCAAACTTATACTTGTTAAAATTTTGTTTCGCAAATTGCTGCACACAAAAATATTCTTAAAATATTTCATATAACCAACAGCAAAATACTATTATAGTTTGAGTTAAAACTATATAACTAGTTTTTAAGACAAGCAAGAAAGGTTGGATTGGATTAATAATATTTGACATCTGCTGCTACCGAATGTAATGAATCTACAAATTTGTTAGAGGAAAATAATATATCAACAAATATTTTATTCAAGACTTGTTTTTATAATTAAATAATTGAACTAGAACTGGCTTTTCCTTTATTAATTAATATGCCTTATATATAAAAATACATGTTTATAAATACATAATAACTATATATAATAATTAATAAATAAGATCTTAGATCTTATGTGGTCAACCTGGATGGTTACATGCATATAATAAAAATATGATAAAATATAATAATAAAATATATAAATATAAATATAATATAAAAGATAATAGATAACATATGATGATTAACTGATTAATAATATCAAAGAGATTAATTATATTGATTCCTCATGTCAGGTTAATCTCATATGTTATCAACAAGATAAAAATAATATAAAATAGAAATAAAATAAGAAATAAAATACTACATAAAACTATGCCATAAGATGCAAGACAAAAACTATTACACACAGTGAGTAAGGTGAAGTAAAAGTATTAACACAGTATCAAATAATATTTAATATCATGACACAAAAGATATGTCTGAAAACTAATTAAAGGTCTAATTAAAAGACTACTTAAAGACTATTGAAAGAACTCTCTAAAGACTTTCGTATCTTGTCTCTAACAAGCACTTCTTTTATACTTTTTCATCTTCATTCAATTTTTACCTGTCATTCCTCTGTACTTTATTTTTCATCTTTTATGTGTCATCCTTCATCCTTGTGCTTCATCTTTCCTCCTCATATGTTATCTTTTGAATGGCCACACAAATTATCATCCTTGTACAGTCATCTTAGTGTTACCTTTGTTAACTTATTTTTTTTATTATTTATTTATTCTTTCATATTGTTGTATACTATTATTTGTTATTCTTATATTCTTTATATTTGTTATTGTATTATTAATTATCATAGTATTATAGTTATTAGTATAAGTAGATCAATTTAGTCAAGTTGTAAAAATTAGAAATTGTTACTTAGTTTAGCTTGTACAAATAATCATGCAATTCAAATACAAGTCAGTAGTATGCTGACATGAACATAGACAAAGTTACTGACAGTTGTACTGGCAATAATATTGAAATGCATATTGGCAAAGGTACTGACATGATTACTGACAATAGTATTGACCTGAATACACTAGTCAAATACAAAAGAATCACTGTACTAAATGTGGATTCTATACTATAGATCAGCTAAAAATTAGTACAATCAACTATCTTATTATATCCTATATTAAAATTAGCTAAAATCAGAATTCCTTTTCAGTATAGCATATCTTTTGTATTTGACCTATGATACTGACATGAACACTGACAATAATTATAATGTATATAAAGGCTGAGTTTCTCCTCAGCTTAAAGTATGTGCATTTCCTTAATAATAATTTTATTAATAAAGTCTTCATGACATTTTTGATCTATAATTTTGTGTGAATTATTATTTCTATCATGTGTGAATATTCTTATAAAAACTCATCCTCTGCCTCTTTTGAAACAATCCATAATAATAAAAGCCTTCACACTTCCTTTATAGTATAAAATCTCTCCAACATTGGTAAATTGAGTTTAGTTACTGTGTGTTTGCTATACATATTTCCCTGTCTTTAGTTGTTAGTTTATCAAATTTATTAGAAGGTAAATTATGGTCAACACCATTTATCATCCCCTGTGATAATTCACATGATTACCAATTTACTCTGCCACAATATAATTATATGTCTTTTTTTAAATTTTTACAGGTGCTCTCATCAGAAATAATTTCATTAAATCTTGAAGAAGAGGATCTACCAAAATCACCTTTGTCTGTTGTGATGATAACAGGAGATATATCTAATCGATCTGATACAGATGACAAAAAATTACTTTGGACTTAACAGTTAAAGATAATATTGATAAAAAGACATCTGAATTGGTGTAGTTTAAATTATATCATCTCCCAATTACTACAAAAATCACCTGGTGATCCTCTGCAGTTTAGTGAATTATTATTAGTTAGTTAAAGTTGCCCAAATCAATTTGATTTGTTACCATCACTGAGTTCAAAGTCTGCATACCTTGAGAAAAGAAAGAAACATCATAATCTCACCAATCGACTGAACTAGCTAAGTCAATTCTGGCAAACACATTGAGAGGTAGAAATAGGAAATCTGATGTATCAAATTTCTAACAACCCAAAAATTCCTAAGCTCTCATCTTTATCATTAGACATGACTATAAATGGCCAAAATAAAAAATAAAAAAAATGACAAAAACCAAAAGAAATGTAAAAAAAAAGAGGAAGATAGGTGCTTAAATTGGTATAATTTATTTATTATTTAATTTTTATTAATTTGAATGATTAGTAATAGATATGGTATAAGATTTTATCTTCACATAATTCAAAGACAAAATTATTTGATTAAGATAGTAAATTCGAACATCCTAAAAATAAATCAAACAATATATTTACTGTTATGAGAATATGAAAAATTGAAAAAAAAGAATCAGAACCACTACCACTCACTACTTCAAATTGAGTATAACAAAAAAAACCAAATATAAAATTTATACTATCTATAATAATAAAATTATTTTTTTATTTTAATACTTTAATTTAAATGATACACGGGACGGAGTCATCCAACCGATTATCTGATCTAGATTATGCATAACGGGAAATCCGTAAAACAATTATATAATGATAATATAAATTGATAAAAATTTTATAACAATATAAAAACCATTTAATGTGGTGTGGTAAAATTTTTTATTAAATAACTCTTATTTCTAAAATTTTTATTTCTTAGAAAAGAAAATGGCAACTAAAATTCCTACAGAAATATTAATTAAAATTTTAAATAATGTTAAATCAACATCAACTCAAGATTTATATTCATCATTATTAGTTAATCGAATCTGGTGTAAAGTTACTAATACCTATACTTTGGGAATCATTTTTGGGTCAAGAATATTGGACAAATATGGAAAAGAAAGCATTATGTATTCAAACTTATATATTATGCATGAATACTCAAGCTAGAACTTTACTTATTCAAAATGGATTTAATTTATCATCATCACCACCTGACACCACTTTCATTTATCCATAAATTTATAATTGATAATTTAATTGGTTTTGTATTAATCCTAAACAAATTATTGCCCCGAATCAAAATAATAATAATAATAATAATAACAATAACAAATCAAATCAAGAATATTATTTCGTGAGATATGTAAATTAATAATAAATAGTTGTACATTTTTGGATTGTTTTGAATTTCTAGGATCCCCTTGGATAGGTGATTATAATGATTTAATTGGATCAATTCTCGATTTACCTGGTGCCCCAAAAGTATTTGAGAAATTAAAAAGTATTACACTTTGTGACGATGTAACACTATTTCGACCATTATTTGAATCATTAACATTAATTTGTAATAATATTTCAATCATGAATTTAACTATAGTTTCAGATTCTGATGTAATATTATTGGCAAAACTTATCGGCGTCCAAAAACGGTTAATGATTATCAAGATTGTAATTCATTGTTCTGGGCTATCATCAGTCAAAAAGAAACATTAATTTTTCTTCGTTTCTATTCAGTAAATTTTAATCTAATAGATTAAACAAGAATTCAGGATAGGGGAATTTTATTTCTAGTTTTCAGTTGTAAATCTTATAATTAGAAATACAAATATTATCTGTATTAATAATAATTAATTTAATTATATTAAATAAGAAAAAATTCAAAAAGCGAAGAATATAAATAAACAAATTATAATCAATTACTTACTCATCATCCATCTTTCTCTTTATCTAATTTATCTAATGATTAGAATATCATAAAGAACAAAATTTATTGTTAATTAATCAAGAATTACCTATTATGTTTACAGAGAATTAGGATATATGCCTTTTTCGCTTGTAATTTTCAATCCATTTTTAAGATTAGATTAATTAAGATTATAATAAATTAATATATTTATTTATTTGTGCCTTAGAAAGTTTACCTGAACTTTCAGATTTAATAATGAATAAAATTTGACATTATATAATTAATTGTTACCTGACGCTTAATGATCTCGGCTATATCAGTATTATTTATTGTTTAAAATAAAGTTAGATCGTTAATTAATTATATATTTCGCTAATTATTAAAATTAATTTGAACAATTACTGTACCTTCATTAAATTGTAATCTTATTTAATATGACTAATTTTTAAAATTCGTTATGATACTTTTTCGTTGTCATGCAATTTTTATTATAAATTGAATGTTTACTATGCTTTCTTTTGAAGAAAGCCTTTCATTTTTATATAAGCTCATTTCTATTATTTATAGAAATAAATGTCGATTTTCTCCAACATTACATAATCATTTGTGTGGAGTTTTAAAAAATCAGCCATCTAACACTATATATGGTAATACTCCAAAAGCTTATTTTTTTTGATGATTGACTTACGTATAATAATTAACTTAACCCATAAAATCATATGATAAAATATTTCTAGGATGAAAGTCATGAAGAATTATCAAATATCGATAAAATTAAATGCTTAAGTAATTTAATTTTCATCTATTTTTGTCAATTTCTGGATCATTTGTAAAGCCCATAAAATCTGGTTGTAATAGCGTAACCTCGCGAATTACATCTAAATAATCTATTTTTTAAATAATAATTAATACTTTATGCATGTTAATTAAAAATATTGCTTTATCTTCATCTCAAATACCTTCAAATTATTTTATTATAACTTGTCGACCTTCTCTTTCCCATTTGCTGATTTCTAAAATCTCCAATCCATCGATTCACTTTCATAATAAATAGTCTTGTGTTCAATTTCTTGAAATCCATTGTAAGGTATTCATTCTATTGCCTTAAAATTCCAATCTGGAATCTTGAATAAATTTATTTATCGTTTCATTTCCACTTGTCCATTTATCAATCAACAATCATATCTTTGATTGCAGCATTCTGAGTAAATATCAGGCGTTTTTTGTTCACTTATAGTATGAACTTTTATATCATGCATAGATACTCAAGTTAAAACTTTACGCATTCAAAATGGATTTGATTTCATCAGCTCAAGCTACATTTGATTATCCATTATTCATGTATAAATTTACATTCACAACAAAATTATTGGCCCAGACCAAGATAATAAAATTCGAGATATTTCGTGAGATATGGAAAATCGTTGCTCATTTCTGTATTATTTTAAATTGGTGGAAGTTCCCAAAAAAATTTTAGAAAATTTCAAGTTACCGGAAAGTAATACACAAAAATGTAACTAACAATGTGTTGCAATGTTTGACCAGCAATATATATAAATCCATAATTCATTCATTTTAATTTTAAATTGTTAATCATCATGTCCCAAAGAAAGACAAATGAAAAAGAATGTGAAACCTGGATGGATAATTTTATTATTAAAGATGCCATTAAAAAAGAAAATATCCCATTTTTTAAATACTCCGAATTTCAGAATGTAAAATTGATTACTGCTAATATTTTTAAAGCCATTTTTAAAATTTCTCAAAAAACCGTTGCTCTTAAAAACTTCTACCTAAATGATAAATTTACATTGGACAATTTAATAAATGAAGTGAGTTGAATTAAATAATTATTTTATAACTTTGAATTTGCTGTTAACATTTTCTATTTTCACTATTTTAAATTGAAAAAAAAAGATTAAAAGATATCAAAAATTGGAAATTCATGATAATATTCTTAAATTCTATGGCATCACTAAGGTAAAAATATTTAAATATTATGCTTAATATTTAGATATTATTATATTATTAATTACTCACTTATTTATTTTATAGAGAATATTGAAAATTACACTCCCCTAGCAAAAGTATTTGTGGAATGATAAAATTCGAAAATAATTGCTAAAATTTAAATGCTAATTGTGGAACAATGAGTGATCTAAATTGTACAAACTTTTTTTTTTATTAAATTCGCCTAAACTAGAGCTATCATATGATATATTTTGTGATAAAATCGAACACCTATTCATAGAGATATTACGCTTAAAATGAAACTGACAAA
>CAJVPK010001140.1:0-14692 GCA_910592015.1 Diversispora eburnea | reverse complement strand
CTTAAATTTCAACCATAAACTATAATTGAAATTATTTTTTATATTATGTATCACGTATATTGCATGAGCGGGTGATCATTGGAAATAAAAGATATTGGCTAGTTAAAAAATATAAATTTAATATTTTTAAAAAATGATTTCCGGAATTCTAAGATAGTATCCTTACTTGTGATGATGCAAAGGTTTAACTAGGCCACCTATAATTTGTAGGCGGCTGAATCAAATAAGTTCAAGTTAATAATTTATTTATCATTGATTTAGAAATAATTGATAGAAATCTGTCCTCTATAAGGAATTTATTTTATATATACATCGCGTGTATATTAAGTAGAAAGATGATAAATGTTTAAAGAAAGGAAAAAAATAAATAATATATAAATAATTTAAAATATTATATTTAATATATGGATATATATGAATATATGTTTAACTTGTAATCAATAAATATGATGAAAAATTTCTATTTAACCAAAAAAATAAAAAAAATTAAACGTAATTTTTCATAATTATTATTATTATTCGTCATAAGTTATATTATTTTGAGCAGCGAGTTCAATTAATTCTTGTAAATCTTCTTTAAGTTCTTCATCAGCACTTGGAGGTACCATGATCATAATTTGTATTTTTGAATTTCTTACTACAAATTGTTTTAAGAATCCTCGAAAAGCTTGACTAATTTCATCTATATCTGAAAAATCTAAAATAATTTTAGGTGACCTTTCAACAGCAAGTTCAAGATCACGAATTATTTCTTCACAAAGTTCCCGAGTACGTAAAGTACGTTGACCATAAACATTTAAATGAATTTGACAAACTAGGAAACGATCATTGGCAAGTCTCGAAGGATCGGAAAATAATTTCATGGCTTGACGATAATTAAATTCTTTATCAAGGTTAATTGCTCCGTGAACCATTGTTCCTTTCCATTCAGTTATACCTCGTACTCTCATTACCGTGTTGTCTGTAATAAATCACGTGATTAATAAAATCGATTTTCAAATAAAATAATAATAAAATTTACACATACCACGTTGTTCATATTCCTGAAGACCAGAAAGAATTTCAAGATAACCTTGATTCATTTGTGCCAATTCACTAGTGATAAATAAACCAACACCTTGATGACCTCTATCAATACCCTTGGAAGTAAATTGTGGTCGTGTCAAATGTAGAGCACATGCCCGTGATGCTAAATCTTTAGCTTCCGTAACAATTGCTTCTCGGAGTGAACCTCTAAGACCTACACCACTATCAGCTACAACATAATAGAGCTAAAAAAAAAAAATTATCGATGGTTATTAGTTTTTTTTTAATAAAAATTTATTGAAAACAATAATAACACGTGACTCAGATATTTACTTTCTTATGAGCGAATAATAAACCTGTCGTAAAACAAAATCTGGATTCTTCTAATTGTGCGTGAGCCGATACATTTTCAACCAATTCATTTAACATGAGATGAAATCGAAGTGGTAGGTCTTTTCTCCAATTTTTTATTTGGTCGTACCAATCATCTCTACGATTGTGATCATTTTTTCTAAACAACGCCAAACGACAATCTCTACTGACCAATTCGAGAGCTATGGGGCTATCGTGGTTGGCGAAAAGAATTTCACGAATGGTTTTATTTGGCCAAGAGAAAGGAATTCTAACTTTCGAAAAATCTATAGATACATCATTCACGATATTTGACAAGACGATGTCACACGAATATTGAATGATGCTGACAATTGAAGCAATTTCAAGTCGAGCTCTGGGTACGGTGGTAACTGTGATTTGAATTACATCATCTTTTTTGTAAAGAGGGTCATACGTTAATTGTCTAACTACTTCTATTACCTGGTTATTTGGAACTATTTGAACTTGAATTGATTTTGTGGGTTTTGTAGTAGTCATAATCGATAAAATTATATAATAAATATATAAGAAAAAAAAGAGACCTTTATTTTATTTTTATTTTTTTATTTTTGATGTTTATTTTTTTTTTATAAGAAAATTTTAATTTAGACCGTGGGATTTTTTGAGATTTAAAATTTTGAAAAAAAAATTTTTTTTTTGAAAACATTTTTGGGATTGATCCTTTAAATATTCGGAGAATTGGGGTTTTTTTTTGAAGCGCCATATTTGGGTAAAATTGATGTTACTTTATTATTGTGATAAATAATGATGAAAAAGATAAAGTTTATATAACGTTTATATAACGTTTATATAACGTTTGTATAAAGTAAAATAAAAATAAAGAATATATATAAATATAAAATAAATAAACATTATGCAGTAATGCGAACATTATGCCCCCACAACAATAAGAGAAAATTATCGGTTTCTTCAAACCTTTACGCTACACCACATAATGTACTCAATAATCTACTCATAAATATATTATTTGTTATGTGAAATTTTTTTTCGTTATCAATAAAAAGATCTAAATGTTTACATTAATAGTCGAATTTTGGTGATGTTCACATTTTTGCTTTTTGAATTTGAATGTGAAAATAGTGTGAAATTTTTATTAAAGTAAGGTTTGTCACACAATGATAAGACGTAATATATATACAGTATATAAAATATTAACGAGACAAAATACTCGATAGTCTAGTTCTCAAAGACGTTATTGAAAGAACATGATTAATATCATGTTAAAAGAATTTTATTTCCTAATTTAGAATAGTAAAGATAAAATATGCAGTTAAAATAGTTTTATTTTCTATTTTTCATAAAATCATTATTTTCTCCTTTTGACTATTTCGTAATATATTTATATATTAATTATGTAAATAACAAAGATAATTTTTACGTAATCTCATTATTATTTTTAAATAAATAAAAGCATCCTTACTTTCTTTACTTTACTTTTACTTAAATTTACTTTTACTTAAATTTACTTATTTTGATTTTACTTTATTGATTTTGCTTATTTGATTTTATTTTATTGATTTTACTTATTTTGATTTTACTTTATTGATTTTACTTATTTTGATTTTACTTTATTATTTTTACTTATTTGATTTTATTTTATTATTGATTTTACTTATTTGACTTTAATCACTTTGATCTTAAAAATTTGAAAATAGTAATTCCAAGATTCCAGACCAGATTGATTAATTATTGGTTGATTTGAAACCCACATTTTTTGTCTTAATAAACAAATTTCAAGGAGTATGCATTTATTTTATTTAAAATTATGGATTTGCATAAATTACAATTATAAATATTTAAAAATATTGATATTGAATCTATTATTTGAAATATAAATATTCATTGTTATGAATAATATAAATACAAGTCTGGTCTGGTAATAATACTTATTAGTAAAGTTCATTGGAGCAAGGCTTTGTTTGTTGTTGTTTTTTTTTTTTAAAAAAAAAAAAAAAACAAAGAAAATTATTATAATGTTTCAGTTGTTAATAATTTTGATGATGTAAAGAGAGAAAAATTGTCTAAACTTGGAAAACAAATCAGAACCATTGTTATTATTATTACTTTGCCACGTGTGGATTCTTACACGTGCAGATTCTGATATAAATCATCATATGAAATATGTATAAAAAAAATTTCACATATTTCTTTCGTTGCTTTCAAAAAAATACTTATTTCAAATGATATTGTAATAATAATAATAATAACAATAGTAATAGTAATAATAATAATAATATAAAACAATACTGTAAATAATAATATATTGTTAATATTGAGAAAATAAAAAAAAATGACAACGACAGGAACCGAGGAGGATATTACGAAAAAAATTGCAAAATATGAAAGTTTTTTACATGATAAATTAGAAGTTGACTTAAAAAAAACCTGGGATTTAAGGGAAAAGATTTATGAAGAAATATCCGATTAGTAAAGTATTTTAAATAAAAGAATAAAGAAGAATAATATAAAGAAGAATAATAATAATATAACAAGAAGAATAGTAATATTTATTTATTTAATTAAATAATAAAAAAAAAATAATAATTTATAGTGTCAAATTAAAAAATCAAATCAATTTAATACAATCAAATGATTTGAAAGAAATAAAAACCATGGTAGATCTAGGATCAAATTTTTATGTGCAAGCTAAAGTGTAAGCAATAACAATAACAATAATAATATTTTTAATACTTTTAATATATAATAATAATAATAATAATATATATATCTTTACATATATATTCTTTAATAGACCGGATACTACATATATTTATATAAATGTTGGATTTGGATTTCACGTTCAATTAACATTGGATGAAGCTATTGCATTTATTGAGAAAAAAGAAGCAATGTTGCAAAAGTAAGTTATTATCATCACTTTTTTATTTTGATTTATTGTTCAAATGTTTAATTAATAATTAATTGATTATTTCACATTAGAAGATCTAATAAATATACACAAGATATTGCTAAAATCAATGCTCATATTAAAGTGGTAAGATATCATTAATTTAATATTTTTTTTTTCTATTGTTATTTTTCAGATAAAAAAATTTAATTTTTTTTTTTTAATAAATATTATAAATATAAATATATATATAGGTATATGAAGCTTTGACTGATATTTTGAATTTACAAAAATATGAAGAACCTGATAGATTGAAAGATTTGTTTATATAAAATTATTGAATATTTTTTTCTTTTTTCCTTTTTATTTATAATCATTTTATTATTGTTATTATTACTTTTTTTTTTACATTTAATAATAAATAATAGTAATAATAATATAATTTATTTTTTTTTAAAAAAATTGTCTTAAGTGTGCTGCCTCTTTAGCCATTTCTTCTAAACTTCTAGGTGCTCTTTCTTCATTATCCACTCTGGTAGATTTATTAATTTCTTTGTAAATTTCATCATTTTCTACAAAATCTCCTACTTTACGTGGAATTATATGCACATGACAATGTGGTACCTAGTTTTTTTTTTTTAAAAAAAAAAAATTGAATTATTTTTATTTATTTTTTTAATAGTATTTACAATATGACATTACCGTTTGACCAGCTTCAGGACCATCCTAATTGATAAACAATATATATATGAATTATTTCATTTATATAATAATAGTTTATAAATCATGACTAACCTGCATAACCAGTGAAAGTGAAGTTCCATTGTATTCTCTCTCAACAATTTTACCAATTTTTTGAGCACTTATATACATATCACATATCTTTAAATAAATAGATTATAAAATTAAAGTTAAATAAAAAATAAAAATAAAGTTAAATGAAATTAAAAGTTAGATCAAATACAGTTAAATGAAATTAAAATTAGATAAAATAAAATAAAGTTAAAATGAAATTAAAGTTAAATACCTCTTCAGATGTTAAATCGCTAAATCTTTGAACAACTCGAAATGATGCTACTAAAACATCTATATATATAAAAGATATTATCGGTATTATCGATGTAAGAAATATTCAAGTTATTGTAATTGCACTAATCAGATTGGAATTATGATAAAAAAAGGGTACGCCCACTAAACAAACAAAAAAAGGCGATGAATTATATCAATAGTTGTATTATACGATTGAATACGATTGAATGCACGAAATTACATTATAAAAATTTTCAAAACTTACGGAAGAACAGGTTTCAAATTCACAAAGCCAAAGCAATACTTTGAAAACATAAATATCTGACTTGAAAATATTATGTTTTTTCCAAATGCATATGTTAGACTCATAATGTTTCAATAATGTTAATAATATTTATTACAGTCAAAGAATCAAGTATATAAATAATTAAATTGTGGCGTTTGTTTTATTGACAATGCGGTGTGGCTTGGTTTCCAATAAAAGGTCATATATATATATATAAAAAAGATCAAATTGTTGAAATTATTTCGAACATTTATTATTATTATTATTTTTTTTTTTTTCAAGAATGACTTTATCACCAGATTCATCACAACATTATTCTTCAAAAACTATTAATAATAATCATTCTTCGAATAATAATTCTAATAATAATAATAATAATAAATTTAATAATCATTCATTATTTCTTTCCACCTCAAGTTTGGACTATGAAACGGATGACACAATTATAACCACAAATTCATTAAATTCAAGTGCTTCTTCGATTTCAACGCTCTCACAACCAACCACACCACCGACCACACCACTCCTTGAACAATCTTCCTATTGTTCTTTAAACTGTCGTGCTAAAATTACCACAACCACCACAACAATAACCACAACTAAAAGTAATACTAAATATGTATAATAACCATAATAATTTTTTATCATTAATCCTCGGTATAATTTATTATCAACTCTTTATATATATATATATTATAAATATAATAATAATGATAATAATAAATATAATAAAATTAATTTTCAAATTTACTAAAAAAAATTTTTTTTTTTTTGTATCTTTTTTTTTCAATCATCATCATTTTTTTAGATGGAAAACAGCAACATTATTTTAATGATTCAGAAATAGTAGAAAGAGGAGAATTGGGAAAGGGAGAATTAGGAAGAGTAGTAGAGAAAGTAAACAAATTAGAAAGAGAAAGAGAAGTAGAGGGAAAGGTCGAAAGAGAAGGAATAGAAAGAGGAATGGAAAAAGAAATTGAAAGAAGAATGGAAAGAGGAATGGAAAGAGAAATAGAAAGAGGAATAGAAAGAGATGTAGACATAACAGACATAACAGACATAACAAACATAACAAACATAACGGAAGGGAATAATAATAATATTTCAACCAATAATAGATATTCATCTTCGTCCGAACCTGAAATTCCTGATACAGCCGCTTTATGGGGTTGCATTCTTTTATTTTTCACTTTTTGGATGTTTGTATTGAGTTTATATGCAATAGTGGTTAGTGAATATGTACCTGAAACTGGAAATACGGTATTTAATTAATTATTAATTTATTATTTAATTATTGATTTTTATTATTTAATTATTTAATTTATACTTATTATATATATTCATTATATTTATTTTTATATTTATTTATTATGATATAAATTCATTATATATATTTATTATATATTTATTAGACTTTAGATTGGATCAAAAAAGATGGTTATTATTGTCTATTAATACCAATTACATTACCTGTAGCTGTTTATTCAATATTTTGGAATTGGTTGGGTATGAAATTCTTTAAACATAATTAATATTTGACATTTTATATTTAATTTAATTTAAATTTATAGTTATTTATACAGTTAAAAATTTTAGAATTTTATTGATTTAATTTATAATTAATTAATTAATTAATTGGGATTATTTATATTTTTGATAATAGAATAATAATAATCAATACATCATAATATAATGAATGAATGAATGAATAATAATAATAATAATAATAATGTAATAATATATTTAAAGTCAAAAAAGTAATTCATTAATATAATACAACAAGAATATATATATATATACACACACATATATATATAATTCACCTTTAATTATTTCTCAGGATGTATTTTAATACATGTAATAATAATAAGATTCTTTATAGATACTAAAAGAATGATAAATAATAAATTAATAATTATTAATAATTAATATATAAAATTTAATATATATATATATAACAACTTACCAAACTAGTTGCAAAAACTATGCCACGTTTTATTTTTGCTTGTGCATCTTCCATTTTTTTATATAACGTCTGTTCACCTACCATTTTCGCCGCACTTTTTACCTCACGACATGTTTCATCTAATCGAGTAATACATCTGACAATTGATCCCTCCAATATTTCCGTTAATTCCATTATCTTTTTAAATTCTACTCCTTCAGCCCATTCATAAACGACATTTACCAAACCAAATCTAAGTGATTGAATATATTTCTCTGAATCAATGTCAAGTTTACTATCCTTTTGAATTGAACCGACACGTTCCGCTACGGCTATTATTTCAGCAATTCCCTTTCAAATAAATAATAAATAAAATAAAATAATTTGAATAAAGTAGGTCAGTATTTTTGAATTATATAATAAATATTATTGTAATATATATTTACCTCTTGTAATTTTGGTGGCAAATTTTCTAGAGCTTTATTATTATCATCATTCTTCTCATCAAATACAAAACATGATAATAAAGCAACAATTTCCGATGGTTCGTATTTATTTAAAACATTATCAAGAATTAATTCTGTAACAATTAATTCATCACTTGAATTGATCTATAAATTTTTTTTTTTAGAATAAATAAATAAATAAATAAATAAATAATAATAATAATAAAATACGAAATTTCATTTTTAATTTACCTCACATGCGACGCGTCCTTTCAATTGAACAGTACCATTCTGATCAATGTATTCTAATTTCTTAAGCACCATAATTCTTTGTTGATAATCTGGTAAAAGTTCAAGGTTTTGACCGGATATTGTAAACTTTAAATCCTCAATTTCATTTTTAAGGAGACGTTCACCGTGAATAAGTGCATACTATTGAAAAATAAAAATAAAAATAAATAAAAATAAAATAAAAATATTATTAAACTTAATTAATTATGAATTATTATTTCTCACGTGTTTATTCAAATCCGGGCAAAATCTACATTTAAATCTTTTCAGGCGATCCATATATTTAACTTTTATGTCCCAATTTTCATGAAAATCTACATCTTTTATTTTTGGCCATTCGTTTTCTATAATTCCAACTATTAATAATGAAATCCCGGGAGATGAAAGAATGAATGAATGAATAAATGAAAGAATGAATAAATGAATGAATAAATGAATAATGAATAAATGAATGAATAAATGAATGAATAAATGAATAATATGAATAATATAAGTGATAAAAGTGATGAGAATAATAAAATACTAATAAGTGAGTATGTGAATATTAAAATTTACAATTCCGAGTTTCCGTTGCATATCGTAATAATTCTTGAGTGACTCTAGATATTTCACGAGGATCTGTAGAGACAGAAGTTGATTCTAACTATTTTTTTTTTTTTATAAAAAAAAAAAAAAGAGTTAAATTATTTAAAAAAAAAAACTAAAGAAATAATAATAAATATCTTACTTTTATGGTAGATTTAGTGATAATGGAAATATTGGTGTAAGGTAAACATTCAATCTTATGAATACACGAATTTTGATCAGGGATATTAATATTAGTAATTGGTAAAGGTGTATTCTTAGAGTCTTATTATATCATCATCATCATCATTATTACATTATTATTACAAAAAAAAAAGGAAAAAAAAAGAATTAAAATTAATGGACATTAAATGGACTTGTCACTGATTAATAATTTATGAAAATAATAATTATAATAATTACGGTTAAATAAATTGAAATATTAACCTCGATTTTTTTGTAGAATATTTTTATCCAAAATCATAAAAACCCAAAATGAACTTTTATCCGGTAATGAATTTGTAATTACTCCTACAATATTTCCGTAAAACTATATATCATTTATGAATAGAATTAATAGAATTAGTTAAATTAATTTAATATTACAAAAGCAGGAATTAATAAATTATCAAAAATTCAAACTTACAGCATGATTAATAATCACAATTCTCCCTGCGCTTAAAGAATTTCGACTTTGAGGATGAGAAATAATTCTCTCTAATAGTGGACGATTTAATTCTATAATTTTTGTTGAATAATCATAATATTCATTTATATCATCATTGCATATTGTACAATCAAGTTTATCAATTTTATCATAAGCTTTTTCACTCTACAACGAAAAAAAAAATAAATTATAAAATAAAACAAATAAATAAATAAATAAATAAAAAAATAGATAATAAAAAAAATAATAATTTAATTATTACCTCATCATATAATTTTTGTTTTTCTGGTAACATTTTTTGACTCGCATTCTCAGAAAAACTACGTTTAATCATTTCTTCCACACGTATCGCTTCAACGCGTAATAAATTTAAAATCATATTATACGTCAGACGAAATTGTGATTCCAACTTTGTGGGAATACCTAAAATCATTTGATTCAAATTTGATGTCTAAAAAAGTAGAATTAATTAATTAATTAATTAATTAATTAATATCATCTGTCTTTCTTTCTTTCTTTCTCTTTCTTTCTTATATATCTATCTATCTATCATTATTTATTTACTTAATTTACTTACTTCAGGAGCTTCATCTTTACCACAAGCAATTATAACCATTCCCGTAGAATCTATACCTCGACGACCAGCTCGACCCGACATTTGTGTATATTCACCAGGTAATAAATCTCGAAAAGTTTTTCCATCATGCTTTCGAGTTCCGGAAAATACTACAGTACGTGCAGGCATATTTACACCCTAATTATAATAAATAATAATTAACCCCTCCTTCATAAAAAGGATAAAGGAAATTATAATAGTAATAATTGATAATAATACCATAGCGAAAGTTTCTGTGGCAAAAAGTACTTTCACTAAACTTCTGGAAAATAATATTTCGACCATCTATGAATAATTTATTTATTAAAAATTTTATTGGTAATTTATTAAAATGAATAATTAATTTCGAAAAAAAAAAAATAATAATAATTTACTTCTTTGATAATTGGAAGTAATCCTCCATGATGTACAGCAATTCCTCTACTTAATAATTCACGCATCCTTATTATTTGTGGTAATTCTCTATCCGATCCTAATTTCAAAATTGAATAATAAAACATAAGTAACAAACAAATAAAAAATAAAATAAAATAAAATAAAATAAAATAAAATAAAATAAATAATTGTTACCTCTTATACGTGATTGGGTTAAACTCTTCTCAATAAAGACATGAATCTGGGACTTTTCATTCGAAGAACAGAAATCAAAATTACTTAATGTTCGACTATATTCTTCACATTTTTTCTTGGAAAATGTGAAAGCGACTACGGGAAGAAGATCTCTCTTTTTGAGGAGGTTTATAAGACCAATCCATTGACTTCTATCCTATATGAAAAAAAAACCCCCATATAAATTTAATGTTTCATTTATATATATTCATTTGTGTATACAGATATTATATAAAAATATTATATAAGTATTCATGTGTACCATTTGAGAAGATTGTCCTCCACGTCGATTATATCCTTTTCCCCCTGATCCACGACCACCAGAAGCACTTCCTTTCTTTTCTTTATCCTTCTTTGATAATGAATCATTGGCTAGTTTCCAACTACCATATACAAAAACAAAAATAAATTTAAATAAATTTAAATAAATAAAAATAAATAAAAATAAATAAATGATTTTCAAGAGGGAAAGTAAATAAATAATAAAAATTATCATAATAAAACATACTTATTGACCAGAAATTTTCGGTTTTTATCAACAATTTTATAAATTTCCTTATTTGCGTATAAATAATGTTCCAAGGGAACAGGACGTTCTAATGTTTTAATTACATAAATATCTTTTTTCTTGGTTCGACTAATTTTCAATCAATTATTATTATTAATATTATAGTAATTATTATTATTATTCATTATTATTCAATTTACATACCCAATCCAATCAGCAAATTCCTTGGTATTTGGAACAGTAGCAGATAAAAGAATAAGATTAACATGTGCAGGAAGCATAATAATAACTTCTTCCCAAACCACACCACGCTGAATGAATAAAAAATTTAGATTAAAATATTTAATTAATAATTTAAATAATTAAATAATAATAATAATAATAATAATAATAATAAAATTAAATAATTTCTAAACCTCGGTATCATTCACGTAATGAATTTCATCAAATATCACAAATTCAACATCTCTAATTAAATCTGCACCTTTATATAACATCGACCTCAAGATTTCGGTGGTCATAATTAAACATGATGCTTCAGGTTTAATTTGTACATCTCCCGTGAGGATACCCACATCATCATTATAGGTATTTTTAAAATCACGATATTTTTGATTAGAGAGAGCTTTAATTGGTGAAGTATATATTGCTCTATATACATGATGACAATAATATTTATAATAATCTAAATTAAAATATTCAATCGAATGAAAAAAAATAAAAAATAAAAAAATAGATTCAAATAAATAAAATAAAATAAATAAAATAAAATTCACCGTGTCATATTCTTGGTAGCCAAAGCAATAGCGTATTCTGCAACTACAGTTTTACCCGCAGATGTATGAGCTGCCACAAAAACAGATTCTCCAATTTCGAGATAATATACAGCTTTCTTTTGAAATGTATCTAACTCGAATGGATACTATTTGATAAATTGAAAGAATTTCCAAATTATAAAGAATTATAAAGAATTATATAAATATAGAAAATGTAAATAATAAAAATAAAATAAATAAATAAATAAATACCTTATGAGCCATTTCAGGTACTTTTTCATAGAAATCAGGGAATCCCATTGATATATCTACATCATGAGCCCACTCTCTTTTTCGAGCAGCAATAACAGTACTTTTTGATGTACTGGATACATTTTCACCTTCGAGAGGAGGTGGCTATCATTAAAAAAATAATTTAGAATAATTTAATATGAGAAATATTTTATATATTTTTATATTAAATAATTACCATAGTTGGTAATAAGCTATCAACAGTTTCTTCCATTTCATCTTTAGCAGGAGGTAAATCTTTATCCACTTGTTCTTTAATTTGTTCATCAACTTGAATATGCTAATTTGAAAATAATTTGAATAATTTGAATATATTAAATATATTAAGACAAGAAATATAAATTTATTCAGAAATGTACAAGCAAGTACAGAAAATAATAAATAATAACACCTCTGAATTTGAACTTTCAATAGGTCCAATTAATTCTTTAAATTCTTTATCATCATCATCATCAAAAGTGATCATATCTGCAACATTTAATCCGGACACGATTTTATTCGGCATTGGTGTAATTTGCTTTTGTCCATCTAATATATTGTTATCATATTAATTTTCATATTATCTTTAAGAATAAAGAATGATCGACGAAAAATTACCTTCAAAAATCAAACCACGTTCAAATCCGGGAGGTATAGTTAATATTTCATCTATTAAAATATTTTAAACATGTGGTTAAGTTAAAATATTTCTATATATTCATATCTATATTATAAATATATATGTATATATAATTAAACCTTCATCAAATTTCAAAGATTCTTCAAGATTTTTAGAAATTTCATCTACTGCCTCAATTAATACTTCTGATTCCAAACCACCTAAAGAAAAAAGGGAAGTAAGAATAACAAAAAAGTTAAATAAAAATAATAAATTGAACACAGCAAATAAGTTGAAACGTAATAAAATAATTTACCTGGGGCAAAAGGAAATTGATTTGTTGTGCCTCTCACAAAATCACTTCGTAATCCTGGTTCTCGTAACAAAGAAGTTGAATTTCGGGAAGTTAAGTTAGATTCCCCTGTTATTACCTAATATTTCAACAATAATAAAAATGTGAGAAATAAAAATAATATAATTTGTAATGATGATGATAAATAATAATAATTGATAATAATGCATGCCTCTCTGTATCCAGTTATAATCCCATCCAGTCCTTCCCTCACTATTTCTATTGAAGTTCGAGGTTTTGAAGGATTCAATAAAGTGAGAGACATAAAATCCGTTTCACGCTCCCAAAATCTATTTCAATCATAAAATCATCACAAAAATCAATCAAATTTAACATCTCTTCAAAAAAAAAAAAAAGTTACTACTATTTTTACTACTACTAACTGTTATTACGCTTACTGTTGACATTTAGAAAGCCATGAAGTAGGAAACGATGTATTAGGCATTAAATAACGTTCTTCTAATTCTCGACGAACATCTTCACGTGATAGTTGTCTACCCAAACCTGGTGGTAACTAAATATTATGTATTTTATTATGTATTTTTTTTTTCTACAGAAAGATCACATACATAAAAACTTACTAATAAAAATTCATCTTCATCCAGCTTATCATTATCATTATTATTTTTATCCTTGTTACTTATCATATGGTGAACAGTTTCGAACACCTTGCTTTTAATAATATTTTCTTTTAAACAACAATATTACAACAACATTCCAACAACAACATTACAACAAGAAATTAATAATTAATTTGGTAAAATAAAATAAAGTAATAGAGTGCATAATAAATATTTATTTATCAAAACCTTCTAAAATGTCTTCCATTAGTTTAACAAGTTAAGTGTATATCTAACTTTGAAAAGATGTTAAATTGTAGGATCAACTTTCAAATCATATCGTGTAACGGATCATCCTTAATGGGTTATCCAGTTACCTATGGATGATGCTTTCAAAAAGAGAAGTAAAGAACTAGGAAGATTTATTTTCTTTTTAGTAGTTCACATATTGGAAAGGAGAAAATAAGACAGGTAAATACATTTTCTGCGCAGATGATTGGGAAATTAAGTTTAGATGACCTTAGATTTGTGAACGTTTCCCATGTTCCCGGGGACATCCCGTGACCATTGCCGATCAACGATCAACTCAAGTAATAATTTTTATATTAGAACAGATAAATGAATGTTGCAGGCAAATATGTATTACTAATACATATTTGCCTGCAACATTCATTTATCTGTTCTAATATAAAAATTAAAGCTCCTCATAGGCCGAGCTGAGCCCAAAAGTCTTAGGCTCGGCTCAAGCCTGAGTTTGTAAGTTAGGCTCGAGTCAAGCTGAGCCTTACTTATATAGGCTCAGCTCGGCTTGAGCCTCATAGTAGGCTCGCGAGCCTTATATTAGGCTCATAAACTTAACAATTCACAGACTTTTTTTAATAATGCGA
>CAJVPK010001139.1:0-14712 GCA_910592015.1 Diversispora eburnea | reverse complement strand
ATTCACATTATTCACATTATTCACATTATTCACATTATTCACATTATTCACATTATTCACATTATTCACATTATTCACATTATTCATAGGTTTATGCATCCCAGCAAATAATATTACATTTGTGGTAGGATTAAGCGAACGACTTGCTCAATCCGAACCACATCTTACGCCTGATTTCCTAACAGAATTTTTTGTAGGATTTAACAAATCATCCACACAATTGAAACATTTATGTCTTCAGTATGTGACACCATGGTTATTAAATTTGGCTCATTTCAGTCGTAATGATCAAAAAAATATTGAAAAAACTCGGGAACTTATCAGAAATTTAATAGAATTAACCGTAAAAGAGACAGAGGTATTTCATAAATTTAATAAAATTCTTTAATCATTTATTATTATTATAATTAACTTTTAATTACCTTTTTTTTCATTAGATGTATGCATCTATACAATCTAAAGTGTGGAATACTCTAGGAAAAGTTGATGAAATTTCTAATTTAATAATTGAAGAATTCGTTCATTATGCGGTAATTCATGGAATAAATTCACCACAATCAGAGATTGTGTCTAATACAATAGTTACCCTATCTTCAGTGAATATTCGTGGCAAAATTATAGCTAAATTACGAAAAGTAAGATATTAAAAATATATATATATATTGTGTTGTTATTATTAATGAATTATTCACGATAATTATATTAATTATATTCTTTATTTTTTTTTCCTTATTTTATAGGTAATATCAAGAACATCCTTAAAATCTACCAGAACTCTCACTGATAATCAATCATGGCCTGAAATTGCTGTATTAATCAGATTTAATTTGATGCTTTCATTTAATAATCGAAATGTTCAACTTTACCTTCCGGAACTATTTTACGTAATTTCTATATTAGTGGCCACTGGACCTCCATTGATACGAGCATCTATTCATGGGTTAATAGTAAATTTGGTTCAATCATTGTGTACTTCAATGCCATTAAGTGAATCAAGTATTAAAAGATTAACTTTATTATTGACGGAATTGTCTGAACCAAATTTTCGATACTTCTTTGGATTAAATAATGTTCCTGGTAATGCATTTGTAATCACTCCCGAGTCAACTCGCGATTTACCAGATACTATGCCACTTGCTTCACTAGAAAAGATAGTTCAAGCATTATTGGAAGTTATGGTTTGTGGTGCCGGATCAGTTGGTAAGTATTTATAATAGTTATAATAACAAAAGTTTTTATATAATTATTTGATTTGGTTAAAAATAAATTATTTACAATATTTTATTTTTTATATTAAATTTTTACATTAGACATGTCAAACGCATGGAGAGCTCGTTGGGTGGGACTTGTGGCCAGTACAGCTTTCCAATATAATCCTGCAATACAACCAAGGGCATTCGTGACACTTGGTTGTTTGGCACGTGACGAAGTCAATGATGATGATTTACTATATCAAATATTGGTAGCTTTAACAGGAGCATTATCACATTTTACAGAGAATGACTGTGCTCTCATAATAAGTATTATAATGTGTTTGACGAACATTGTAGAAAATTTGCCAGCCGAAAGTCGATATTTACAACCAATGTTTTGGTTAGCCATATCTCTTGTACAAATAGGACATATCCCAGTATTTCCAAGTGCAATTAATTTATTACACGTAGTACTTAAAGCATTAGATTCCAAAGGTTTCTTTGGTAACGAAGACATTGCAACAGTTTTATTAAAAGCGAGAAGACCTTTGGAAGATATTTCTATTCAAATGGATAAAGCCGCCGGGATAAATTATGAACATTTTTCATTCGCAATAGCTGCAACTTTACTAAAAGGATTAAAGAACCCAGTGACAAAAGCTAGTACGCAAGCAGTATTAACAACATTTTTAGATATTGCATCTAAAGGTGTAATAATAAATGAGAATATAATTAATTCTTCTATGTTAGGATATTTGGCAGCTTTATTGCCTGTCTCGGCGAAAAATGCTGATATGAAAGAATTATTATTACAATGTGGAATTAATGATGTAGAAATTGATAACTCAGAATTGGGGACAACTTATTATAAAATATTTGAGAACCTCGAAATTCCCGATAATCAAACTGCATTATTGTTGATAGCATTGATGGTTGCAATGTTGCAAACCGCAGAACATGAACCAGAAAGATTGTTTCTTTACGGATTTTTAGCAGAGGCTGCTTTGGCAATGCATGAAGTTTTTGCTTTAGTGTATGTTTTTTTTTCAATTATTTTTATTTCAGTTAACATTTTTTTTTTTTTTTAAAAAAAAAAAAAATTATTATTCCTTAACAATGCTTTTCTTTCATTAATTTCATTAAATAGTTACGATTTTTTATTACCAAAGATGGCCCAAATTATAAACAGTAGTGAAACAATACCAATTCTTGATTCTGTTCAATCAATTTTATATACAGTCGTTTCATCAGAATCACAATCAATCAACAATAAAAACAAGATCCTCCCAGGTACATCACGAAACCATTTACATTCCTATCTAGAAGAAGTGGGATTTCCTAATTTGTTAGATTGTGGATCATTCACAAAGGTGACAAAAGAAAGCATGAAGATCAATGCCACTTACGCAAGTAATTTGGTGGACAGGATAATAAAGTAATGATAAATGAATAATGTATCATTATTATTGTAAATAGCAACAACTAAAATATTTGATATATTTTGTATAAAAAAAAAAGTATTTATGAAATATAATAATTATAGAAAAGTACTACAATCCTAAATTGCATTCATTACTTTATTATTTCATATTTGCATTCATTACTTTATTATTTTCAATTCTTTTCATTATCGCATTCATAGCTTAGTTATTTCATATAAAAAAAAATTTATTTGTATTATTAAAACATTTATGATCCACATTTTTTTTTTTTTAATAAAATTTGACACACGTATGTAAAGTGTGTAATGTGTAAGAAATTTATAGAAAATTTATTTGAGACATATATTCATAACAAATAAACTCCTCTTCATACATGTTATTACACACAATATCAAGTTCTAAACATGACTTTTTCAAAATGACAAAACAACTATCCTTTTGTGCTTGCAATTCCTACAATGATTATGATATTTGAATTGCAATTATACCATATGTTTAACTGGTAGGCAAAAAAAAAACTATTTCTATATATTTCCATATTTATTCATCTCGAATGGAGTGGAGTTACGGGGAACCAGCAAGGGTATACCTTGTGTTATTGGCATTGTGGCAAAAAGGAGGAAGGGGTTAATGGTCAGACAAGAGGATAATGGAGGTCCCAGAGAGAGCAATGTTGGCCGTCACGTTCGCATCTCTTCCTCTGGTGGTGTAATTTAATAATACCTGTTGCAATACAAAAAAGAAAATTTTAACAATAGAGTCTATTGTTAAAATTTTCTTGATTCTCCTTACTGGGTACCGGGGATGAACACATTCTATTGTGTCATGCAAACGCACACTCGTTCCTCATTCTTGTGGGCACAATGGAGAATGACTTTGGGAAAACAGAATGAAGAGTTGAACTCATTGACAATTGTAACATTTCCATAAAGCCTGTGTTGTGTCCAAATTTCTTTCATTCCTTGTTACGAGTATACTTTAATACAGCTGTTGATCTCTTGCCAGTATCCAACGCAGTGAATCAGTGCAAGTTTTGGCACATCTGGAGCATGGGCATGAATATGTCACCTTTCTTTCGCAGTGATTTTGCCATACACCCTTTTAGTTCAAATCTCCTTCTTCCAATTCTCTTTTGCTAGTTTTTTTTTTTTGCTGTCTCCTCGTCTACACCTTATTTTTGTCTCTGCTGATGATTGTTTTGATGTTTCTTCAAAGAGTTATGTTATTAATAAGTGATAATTTTGTAAGGTTTTGGAAGGGGATTGACATTGAAGGCATCTGTCCTCAATAAACACAAGGACTTGGAAGAGAAATGCTCTTTAATCACTGGAAGTAAATTCATCTATTTTGGTGACAAACAAAAAGTTAAACAACTCAACAAGGGATTGAAGAGACAATAATATTGAATAAACCTTACTCTTTCTATGTAATCCTCATTTCCACTTTTTTTCAATCCCAGTGGTTGTAATAGTATTTATAGTTTCAATTGCTCGCAGAGTCTTGTTTAAAGAGTACAACAAACTTTTAGTCCTTGCAAGTGCCCTTTCTGACTTGAAAATTTTTACTCAATCCAAGTCCCATATTAACTGCTTTATTGAATATATCCGATCATTGGACTAAAAAAAAAGTTAAAGATACATGGCATAATAACAAAAAAAAATTAAATAAAAATAAAAAAAAAATACTACTAATAATAATAATACTAATACCAAATAATATCAATGATAATAATACCAATCTTTAATGTAAAAATTATTATTTTATTTAAATAATGTAAAATATCTTTAATACAACTATTACTTTTCTAAATTATTATTAATCAATTTCTTTAAAAAAATCGTTTCTAAATATTTGAATATACTTAATTATAAAAATTATTATTAGAAATTAATTTTGATTTAGAAACTGCCTAATTAATCACTTTTATGACCTTTTCCTTCTGTTAAAAATAAATATATTGTAGTTTTAAAGCAATTATATTTTTATTTCTAAGATCTTAAAAAAAGAATGTTAAAAAGTCAAATTTCGTCCATATGGAAAGGAGAGAAAATGAAAATAGAAAATAATTGATAGTAGATGTTAAAAAAACATATAATAATTAGATTTTCAATTAACTAGAGACGAAATATTGAATTTATGGTTACACAAATTTTTATTATAAAAATGATTTTTGACATGCGTCATGTTTGATATATTTTCTTTAAATATGACACTACCTTTATTAAAAGTTAATTTATTTTTTAGGTAATATTCTTATTGGTTTTTTTAAAAAAAATTTTTTGATATCAAAAAAATATTATTTAATAAATATTATTAAAAAAATGTCAAAATATTATTAAAAAGTGGAGGGCTAGAAATATTATTTGATAATATTAAACAGAAAACTGTAGAAATATCATCATCAATGAATCCACCAAATCAGACAAAGATGGAAGATTTGGTTTGTATTTAAATATAATCTTTATTATTTTAGATTCAATATTTGAGATATCAATGATTAAAAAATAAATTTATTAATATATATGTAATGTATTTGAATTAAAGATTAAATGGATAAGAGAAAATTTAATTAAAACAAAACCTGAATTGTTTATGACTGGAAATACAATGTAAATTATTATTTATTATTTAATAAATTAAAAAACTATTTTAATAATAATATTAATTAATTAATTTCTATTAATCTAGTCGACCAGGAATATTAATTCTAATAAATGATGTGGATTGGGAAGTAGAAGGTGAATTAGAATATACAATTAAAGATGGTGATAACATTCACTTTCTATCAACCTTACATGGAGGTTAAATAAATATTAGTTATAAAATTTTTGATTATTATTTTAAAAATAAATTATGACCCTTTATTATCAAATACCTTTTATATATATATATATATTTCTTGATAATTTAGAAGGAAAGATTAAAATCTAGCAAAGGAAAAAAATATTATTTCTGTTATAGAAAGATAATGACAAAAGATCAAAATAAAAATCAAGCTTATCATTAGAAGAAAAAAAAGTTAAGCCCTGGCCTGGAATGGAAAAGAGAAAAGACGGAATAAGATATCTCAATCTCAATATATACATTCAAAAGAAATTAATACTCAAATCATATGGAAACAATTTTTAAATAATAATAATAATATTTATTTAATTTCTCGAAATACACTTGATTTCACCTTTAGAAATGATTTAAACACTAGAATCATATAATCCTTGAAATTCTTGCCAATATATAAATTCTCATAATCAAATCAACTTAAGAAGTACAAATATTGATAAAAAAAATTTTTTTTAAAATAAAATAAAATATCAAATAAATAAAAATTTCAATTCATATTCGCATCCAAATCTGTAGTTTCATCTGAAGGTGGTGCATTATATCCTAACTTTAATTCCGGATATTGCGAGGGTGTTTTTGGTAAAACTGGTCTCAACCATCTTGTATCCAATGGGACTGAAGAACCCATCCATACTGCACGATCAGTATGATCCAATAACTGATCTTTAGTCAAGGGATGTATGAGCACTGAATGAATACCGCGATGAAGTATGAACCAAGAATACACTCGGGAAAAGTATTCTTTAGGACACCAAACTTCATATGAACCCTTTTTTAAAAAAATCTTATCAATAAAAGAATATACGATTAATGAAATAATTAATAAATAAATAACAATACATACAATAGTATGAGGACCAACGGGAGTAAAATTAGTGATGCGATAAGGTACTGGATGGAAGAATCCTTTATTCGTTAACTTAATAATTTTTTCTCGTAATTTCACTGCTGAGTCTCGCTGTTTTTGATTATTCTATTGATTTTATTATTATCATTTTTAAATATTAAACGAAAATATTAACATTCCAACATTCCTTCTATTTAACAAAAATAATAAAAATCGATAAAAAAAAAAATTATGATTTAGTACCTGAAAGAAATAAACATGAAAATGAAATTCCTTAATTTCTTCTAATTCTTCTTCTATCGGTTCTCGTTGAACTTCAACAGGATTTGATTGTTCCAAGGTCTCAAACTTGGATAATTTGTAATCTTTTATCAACATTTTTTTTTTTTGAAAATTGAAAAGAAATTACATTGTATTTTTGTATTTGTAATAATGAATTAATAATTCTGAAAGTTATTCACTTATTCAATTATGTCAATCATGGTTGCACAGGCAGAACACGTATAATTTGTATTTGTATGTCGATCATTGGATACTATTTAAATATTTAAATAAGTACTCAGTATTAGTATGTATTTTTCCTAATTTAACTTCCAAAAGCTCTTGTAACAATTTAATTCAAATTATCCAATTTCCATTTTAAGAACTAGAGAAAAAGCTGAAAAAGATAGGATGAAAACTTTAGAAAAAGAATCAGTGAAAGATAGAGAAAGCAAAAAAAGGATAAAGGGCGAGAACTAAAAAGTTAGAGAAAGGTGGAGGAGGAATTAGTAAAAAATAAAAAGAGAACAGAAAGAAAGCAAAAATCGTAAAGATATAATGAGAGATATATAGAAAGAAATATGGAGATGGATATAAAGAAAGGAATAAAGCAAATAGAGAGAAGTAAAGAGAGCAGAAATATAGAGGAAAAAAAATATCCCAAAAGAAGAAGAGGAATGAAGACATCATATACAAAATGTATATAATATTTTTTTTGGGTTGAAAACAAAACGCGTTAATAAACGCGTGACAAATTTATACAGATTATAAATTTTAATTCATTAAATGGTAAGCATGCATGCACGACGATATTACCGAATAAATATGTAATGTGTGACACTTCTGACTTTCTTCTGAGATTGACAATGATTATGATTATACAATGACAAAAAACTGATGATCATTTCGCTTATATAAATTTAAGATCCGAATTTTTTTTTTTTTTCTTTTTTGTAAAAAAATGTTGTCAGTAGCTGCAAATTCACTCTCATCGTTGCCTTCAACTATAAGAGATTCTTTTTCTAGAAATAATTCTGATAATGAACAATCTAAAGAAATTTCAGGAGAAGAAAACAAATCAGATTCTTCCAATGATTCAAACGGAAATTCCCCTCCCAGTTCTCTAAAGGTCACTCCACCCTTTATTGAGGAAGGTTCACAACAAAACCTTAATGTGGACGGTTCTTCAAAAGCTTGGCAGGGAAATTTGGCTGGACTTAGACCTCCAACAACTAATATAGACACTACGACCATAATTACCAACTCGTCAGGTTCTCCTACTTCGTTGAAAATTGAGAACTTCGACCTTAAGGATGACCAAATTGGGACTCCAACAGTTGAAGATTATTCTCCTCCAATTCCTTTATTAAATAATGCAAATGATTATACAACATACAAACCGACACAATTATCAGAAAATAATCCTGGACGTCGTTCTTTTAAGTTACCAACTCCTAAAAATTCTGGAAAAGTAAAATTGAAGAAAAAACGTAGTGAAAGTAGCATTGCAGATGAATCCCCATCTATAGATTCTCCGGATTTGAGTGGTCTTTCTCCAGCAAGTCCCAAAAAAAATGCTGAATTTCATGCTTTATTTAGAAGTGTTCCTGAAGATGATTATCTTATTAATGGTAATGATCAAAAGATCACCATGATTTCAATAATTTAAAATTTTTAATAAATTATTATTATTTTTAGATTATGGATGTGCGTTACAAAAAGAAATTCTTGTACAGGGACGTTTATATGTCTCGACGAGTTATGTGTGTTTTAATGCAAACATTTTTGGATGGATTACAAATGTATGTATTTATATTTATTATATTTTATATTTATGTATTTTATATTTAGGTTATATTTTTATATTTAGGTTATATTTGATGTTATGGTTAAATATTTATTTTTAAAGGATCATGAATTAAATAAGAAAATTTTAATTTTAGTTGGTAATAGCTTTCTCGGATATCGTTTCAATTGAAAAAAAGACGACAGCATTTGTAATTCCAAATGCGATTTTGATCTCTACACTTCATGCTAAAGTGAGTTAATAATAAAAAATTTTTGTATCATATTATTCGAAAGAATTTATAATTTTATTTCTTTTTATCATAGCATTTTTTTGCTTCTTTCATAACAAGAGAGAGTACATATGAATTATTGCAAACAATATGGAGAAGAACTCATCCCACGTTAAGTATTTTATCGGCTGAACTTGAATTAAATAAAAATAATAATGAAAATTCGGATACGTCTGTAGAAACATCAGCAGAAAGTAATGAAGGTAAAAAAAAAATAATAATAAATTTCAATAGATATATTAATTAAATTAGGAAAAAAAATTTTAATGGGAAACAGAAAAAGGTATTATATCTTTTATCACTAATACCACATTCGACCAGGTAAATCGACAAATGGTAAACGTAAAAAAATTGGATCACTTAACTTAAAATCTGACACAAAGAAACTTGGTAAAGGATCAACATCATCTGATGAGAAAGATATTAGAGAAAAAGATCAAAAGAATCTTGGTAAAGGATCAACATCATTAGATGAGAAAGATATTAGAGAAAAAGATCAAAAGAAACTTGATCAACTTGAATTAAAGGTTCATTCGCTACCATCATCTCCTAAAAAAAGCGAATTTTATGACCATTTAAAATCAAAAAGTCAAAAAAGACATCGGCCGAGATCAAAATCAGTAGAAACAGAAACACAATCACCAATTCTTGACATTGCTCCTATTTCTGATTTCCCAACTTCAGAATCCAATAGTACAAGTAATCAATCGATATCCTCAAGAACGCAATCTCGTAAACCGAATATAAAGAAGCGAAAGTATCCAACCCATTGTGCTTGTTTAAAGCATTATGACAATGTGTCTTTGGATACAACGTTTAAGGGAACAGTCGAAGAATTGTATAATTTATTATTTGTTAGTGATTTTTGTAAAAACTTTGTTATTAATAACGAAAAATGTCTTGGTAAGTCATTAAATTACATTATTTATGTTAATTCATATTATTAAATGAATGGTATTTCATGTAAATATCAACTCTTTTTTTTTCCAGACGTTAACTTTGGTGAATGGAATATAGTTGATGGAAAATTGATACGGCATTCAAGTTACATCAAACCATTGAATAATTCAATAGGTAAAAATTCTGTTATTTAAGAGCACTCTTGATTCCTTAATTTTTTTAAAAAATTTACTCTTTTCGGTAATTTCAGGTCCAAAAAGTACAAAATGTTGTATCACGGATGAAACTTTGCATAAAGATTTTGACAAGTAAGTATTAATGAGATTTAGAAAAACTTAAAAAATACTTTACTTATATTTTTTTCATAAATTAGCTACGTTGTAAATTTATCTACTACTACTACACCAGATGTACCTTCTGGTGGTAGTTTCAGTGTAAAGACCAGGACATGTTTTATGTGGGCAGGACCTAATGAAACTAGAATCATTACCACATGCGCAGTTGAATGGTCAAAAAATAGTTGGTTAAAAGGTATTGATATCCAAAGCTTAAATTCGATTTGTTAAAGACCTTTTTTTTTTTTATTGAACTCTCTATATACTACAATATATATTAGTGCCAATTGAAAAAGCCTGCATTGAGGGTCAATTGAGTCATTGGAAGAATCTTTCACTAGCTATCAAAAAATATATTGCTATGCATCCTTCAGAGTTCCAAGGTGCCAGCTTATCACCTGTACTTGGGGAAATAGATCTATTAGATGAAAAAGCACCACTTAAGGAACGTACACGGTCTGCCGCAATGCCACTAGATACAACTACTCTCGAACAAAATGCACCGACTACCGGGCAACAACAAACTGCCAATATATGGAATGCTGTGTTTGAGATCCCAAATGTTTTGTTTTCAATTCTAACCCCGATGATACAAAATATTTCTATTCCCTCAACCAATACCATAATTATATTGGCTATGTTGTTTATGATGATATCCAATCTATATAATTGGTCACTTTTACGGGATATTGGACAGAGACTTGATAATGTAGCTAGTAGTAATATACCATTGTACGGAGGAAGAAATGAATTTCTTCACTATGATGATCTGATTGAAAGGGAAGGGGAAGTTCTTTGGAAATGGCTTGCTGAAAAGTCTAAGAAAGATACTGGTGGTGATATTAATCATTCAGAAGATGAATTATCATCATCAAAATGTCAAGTTGATGGTTCATCTTCATCTTTTAACTGTGGGAGTGGTTCTGATGGTTCGGATAATGATTATGGTAAAACACGCGAATCTAAACCGATATCTGTTCAGCATTTGTCTGAACAAATTGGAGATTTGCATAAATTGTTGCAAGCAGCTGAAGGTCATGTCAAAAAATTGGTAGATGTTACCGAATTTGAAAGTGCTCATTATCCAGATCGAGAGAAAAAGCAGAAAAAACACAGTGCATAGCGTATAGCTAAATTAACTTTATTGAAATTTCACTGAATTTTATTATTTATTGTATTGCGATCAAAAATTTTATTTTTTAGCCTTTTATCATGTGATAATAAAAAAACTGACATTATCGTCCAATTCATTACATCATGTGTCACTAATGTATTCAATTGGTCGTCTGCCGTTCTTAAATATGTTCATGTGAATTATGTCAATTTATGCGAATTAAATGAATTAACACATTAAGAAATATATTTCTTTTTTAAAAAAATTTTTAAAATATATTTGGAATCATATTCTACTTGATAATAATAATAATAAGTGAACCGAGTATACTCTCTATATTTATTTAAACAAAGGCGTGTCAGAAAGAAATAAAACGAACTCATAATATGACCGACAGCAAGCCTATCATCAAGAATGTTGACATGACAGAAGAGATGCAACAGGAAGCTGTTGAGTGCGCAAATCAAGCTTTGGAGAAGTATAACATTGAGAAAGACATTGCAGCTTGTATCAAGCGAGAGTTTGATAAACGATATGGTACAACCTGGCACTGTATCGTAGGTAGAAATTTCGGTAGTTACGTGACTCATGGTACGTTAAACATATATTTTCTTTCTAAGATCTTAGGAATCAAGTGAAAATAGTTATAACTCATTTTCAAAATTAAAAGAATGAGGAATTTATGATTAGATTAGTATGAAATCTATTTTTGATAATGCATTCAGAAAATGCGCGTATATTCAACGCGATACTTTGAATTCAAATTTTATTTTTTTCTAACTTTCTTTTCATCCCATCTTTATAAGAAACGAAACATTTCATCTACTTCTATATCGGTCAAATTGCCATACTCTTATTCAAATCTGGATGAGAAAGATAGGGAAATATAATTATCTGATGATTTGAATATGAATAATATCTTTATTATTTCTTGTTGCCTTTATTATAATTATAACAAGGGAATTAATTTATGTTGAAGTTTTATATTCTAAGATTCCCTTCAAAATATTATTTTAGTTTATCAACATCTATATCTTTATTTGTTGCTTTTATTCATTTCTTTTGTTGCCTTTAATTTTTTTTTTTTGTGTACAAAGAAATTTTTTTATTTGCCATTTCGATCATATCATTAGAAAATTAAACAATGTATTAAGCAGAAGAAAAAAAAAAAAAAAAAAAAAAAAAAAGTGATCTAATTGTTTAAAATCTAAACTAAATGTTTTTGATTAATATACAAGAATTTATATTAATACAATAAATAAATAAATATTTTTCTTATATTTTATGTATTTATAATAACATTTAATAATAAACAGGATTTATAAGGAAATATATCATGAAGCACAAACTGTTATTCAGATATCCAAATAAGTGTTGCATCCAAATAGAATCTACTATGTAATTATAAACAAATCAATCTTACAACCTACTTTGTCAACAATAAGGAAAAATAATAAGTTTAATAAAGAATATTGAAAGGGGTTTTGTAATTTTTTTAATTACCCTTGTTTCTCTTGCCTTCAATTGATAAAATAAATTCTGAATATCTGTATTAGACTTTTCATTTCTTGAATGTAAAGCTTGCTACTTTTTTTTTATTTCTTGTTTATTGCAAATTTACTTTATCCTTGAAAATTTTATATATATTCACAAAAGTATTATTTTTGAAAGTTTTGTTGTTAACTTTGCTAATATCCAAAATCTAAAAAAATATTACAAATTTTATTTGTCTCTTTTACTTTTAGAAATTAATAATAATATTTTTTTTTATTATTTTTATTGTATATTATTATATCTAAGGGTAGTAAGTCCAATTAATATCAAGGCTAGCTCAATAATTGTATTTCTGAATAATTAATTTTCTATCAACTAAATTTTGTTTCAAAAGTTAATCTATACTAACTAAATACTGATTCATAGGTTAATTAATTTTGCACTGGCTAAATCCTGATACAATTCTTGATTGGCTAATACAACTCTGATTATGTTAATCTAATTAAATTATCAATTAACTTTATCAATATTAAAGATGAAACATATCTCATTTTGTAACTAAAAACCAGAGCTTTCTATATATAATAAGAATATCTTAGTAAAAAATCACTCCTTGTTACATAAAATCAAAGATAAGATTATTTAATAAATTTTATAATTGCATTATATTTTATAATATAAAATTATAGTATTTTTCATAATATAGTCTTTTTTATATTTATAAGTTTTAAAAGTTATATATAATATATAATATTAAACTTTTATTATCCAAAGTGTAATGAAGGACATTGTATTTCAGATATAATAAAAATCAAACTATATCATATAATTATTGTTATTAATCTTATTGTTACAATAATCATTTAAGGTAGTAATTCTAAATCTAAGAAAAAATAAAAGTTTTGTTCATAGTAACAAGTCCTTTTATATTTTATCTTTTAATTTAATTCATTGTGTTTTAAACTGTTCTAAATATTCTAAATCCTTCAGTTCAAATCACTGGTCTAATATAAATCTTTCAAATAAAATTACATATGATAGAAATATTTTAATATTTGCAAATACAAAATGTAAAAATATATGTTAATAACAAATTACTGTTTTCAGTTTTATAACAAGATTATAAAATAATAAATTAGATGTAATGTATTTATTTATTTATTTAATAATAATATGTTTTTAAATAATAAAAAAAATAGTAAATCAAATATGTCTTTAAATAATAAAGAAAATAATAAACCAGTTGAATTTTTTGTTAATAATATATTAGATTCTGAATTTGAAGATTATAATAATATTTTACCTTTAATAAATAGTTCTCTTATTATTGAAATAGGTACTTAATTCACTAGTCAAATACAAAAGAATTACTGTATCAAATGTAAGGTTGTTAACTGGAGTATAATGTTCTGGTATTAACCTAAGTTATATATCACTTCATCATGGAGTGAATTAAAAATCTAGTTTTTTGTACTAACCCAGAGTAAAATATTTTATTATAACCTGATAATTTTGCTTCGAATTGCTTCAGGTTATTCCAGATTACTTCAAGTTACTTTAGTAATTTGATTAATTAATCAATAACAAAATCATCGATCATTAATATATATATAACAATTTATTTTAATAAGTAAATATCAAAAGTAGTACTAAGAGATCATGTGTTCAATCTGCGGATCATCTATCAATTCACGAATTATCCGTCCAATTCGTGAATTATTTTTTTCCCGTAGATAATAAATTATAATTATTTACATCAAATAGAGCGATTTTGATAACCTGTGATCCAATTTTAGTGATTTATGACTCATTCGATTCTCCTCATCGAAATGAACATTCTGTAGTTTTTTTATCCAAATTGGACATATCTATACCATGTTATTAAATAAAACATGCTTAATCAGTAATAAAATTCTTTTATAATTATCCACATCAAATATCAATTTCAATAATCTGTGATCCAATTTTAGCGATTTATAGCTCATTTGATTTTCCTTATCGAAACGAACATTTCAGTAGTTGTTTTATTCAGATTGGACATTGTCACCAGTAGTCCTTGGTTTCCTCAAGAACCACCTAGTAAAGTGACTTTTCGGTTCTTTTAAAGAGTTTATAGTCCTTTCCCGAAGATAAGACTGTTGTTTCATTATTTTAGAAGGCACCACTGATTCAGTTATTTTAGAAAGGGAATCAGACCTTTCATTTAA
>CAJVPK010001138.1:0-14717 GCA_910592015.1 Diversispora eburnea | reverse complement strand
TTCGAGTAATTGGTGGAGATACTTCTACTCCTCTTACTCATCGTACCTCTCAGATCACACTATCATTGTAATTGTTTAAGTTGTTATCTGTGCCAAAGGCCAATCCTGCTGATAGATAACGTGTTGTAGAAAGAGATGGGTAGACTGATTGGCATAATATTTTATTTTATATTGTGCTACGTCACCACACCATATCATGGCGGATGACATTAATAATTATGGTACTGACGGGCCCATCAAATATTTGCGGAAGCAAGAAGACTTCCACTTAATTATAAAACACATCTACAAGCAATTTATACTAGTAAATTTCTAAATTTTTCAAATCTTCAAAACCTGTAAATGAACAAAATTTGAAAAAAAAGCTTAAAGAATTAACAGAATCTTTTTCTCATACAATTACTAGTAAGTTTCAATTATACATTTTTATTTCACAATTAATTATATTAATTTATTTTTATTTAGATGATGATATTGAAGATTTTTAAATATAATAAAAGGTAATTATAAATTTGATAATTTAATTTGGAGTCAAGAGATAATTTATATTTTATAAAGTCTTCACATTAACTATGGAGTACATTTTGTATAAATTAAATAACTTAATTTTATATTATTTTATCTAATAATAAAAATACTATATATAAATTTATTGAAGTCTTAATTTAATTTAATTAATTTTTGGTATGTAGACGAGCCGATTGATAAGCTTTATTTTAACTTTATTAGCATAAATTAGCGTATTGTATCGAAGAAATGATAATTATAATTATAAAAATATAAACAACCACCAAAATAATAATAAATCAAGTTATTATTCTTCGATAAATAAAGTAAATATATAAAATTTTATTTATATTTATTAAATATTTAAAATTGAAGGGAAAAGACGATAATTGATTATTAATATCATTGATGTAAAATAATTTTACTTAATAAATAAATATAATTCTTAAAATAATTAAAGAAAATACAGAATGTAATGGTGAATAGCTATAATAAATTATCAGCATTATAAAAATATTTCATTGAAAATTATTTTTTCATCATTAATATTCGCTTGTGATTTGATAAATTAATCAAAAAACATGGTGTTTAGTAAAAATCAAGTATAGTATTCATCTGTTATATGCGTTAAAAAAAGATTATTCTAATAAAAAATATGCTATGAAATAGAATAGGAAATATACTTATCTTTGTCTTTGATAATTTCCTCAATGATGTTGGTTATATATAATTGATGTTAGTAATAACAATTGTAAAGCAAGCAAAATTGATATTATTTGCAGCAACAATTGTGGTTGGCAGTAACAAAAGTGAAGAAAGCAAAAAAGTACAAAAATCATTAAGCTAGTGATGACATCAATTTTACATTCAAAAAAAATCACTCATAATATTAAGAGAGATTATAGAGAAAAATAAATTATACACACGACATAATTATGAATTTAGCTTTCAAAAAATTATTTAATCTTAGATGAATATTTAATGATAATATTATACAAGTGGAAAAAACAAAATGAGAAAATCTTATATAAATTCATGTGATAATTTTTTTTTATTTTTTTAAATTTACTTTTTTCATGTAGTTTAAACTTTATCGTAACAATTACAATTTAATAATAAATGAGAAGTCAACAATAATTATAATGTTTATAAAAAATCACGCTAATAAAAAAATCAAAAATAATAGTGCTATGCTATCTGCTTGATTCTTATAGAATGTTGTTGTTGCAGTTGTTGTTGCTGATGTTTTTGTTGATGTTAATGTTTTCGATGTTTTATTTAATGATAAAAACGAATAAGAAAAATATTTGTTATTATTGTCTTAATAATATTTTTTTTTGAAGGATAAATTATTAATTGATGATTATTATTATTAAACCATCATTTAAATGATGATTAATTTTCTCTTGATTTTATATTATTGCTTACTCTGGATATTACTCGGGTTGAATAATTTCGATGATCATTTTTGATGGTTATTATATATTCAATTAATAAATCTTGTTAACTTGATAAATGTTAATAACGTTCGTTGTTGTGTGTTGTTGATATTGATATTGCGCATTTTGTTGTTTGTTTGTTCATATGTAATGTCTAAAGTTATTTTTTTGAAAGTTATAATTGAATAAAATAAAGGACAATAAATAAAGTAAAGTAGAACAAAATAAAATAAAATAAAATAAAGTAATATAAAGTAAAATAAAATAAATAATACATTTGTTTCGAGTAAATAACTTTTATTTTAATTTTTTGTTAGGAATACTTCGTTCGTATATCTTTTTCAATTGTCATATTATATCATATATCGTTTACTTATTTCTTACAGAACAATTACATCATTGCATCATTAGTACTTTGAAAATTACATTTAAAAAGCAATCAAGAAGTTATTAGCTAGATCACTACTTAATTTCCTTATTTCATTATTAAAATAAATAAAATATAAATAACAATAAATTAATTTAAATAAATAAATAATTTAAATAATTTAAATAATATAAATAATTAAACAAATTAAATAAATTAAATAATGAATAATTTAATACCCAAATTAGTTTAAATGACAAATGATTTCATGCTATTAAATCAACTAAGTTAATAATATGTCTAGAAATTCTATTAGATATAATTTGACTTGAAGAAAAATGGTAAACTAGACATAAATATAGGGCTAGGATAAACACATTTTACTGTCAAAAATAAAACTAGAGTAAAAATTCAAGTTTGAAAGCATAGAAGAATATTTAGACTATTTTTCAAGCAAAAAATTATTATCATTTTAATTAAATAAATGTTTCAACAAAATGAAAGCACATATACATATACATATCATACATAAACTTTAATAGTTTACAAACTATTTTGGTTCCAGACATTAAAATTGATTTTGATGAAGAATGAACATGGAGTAAATATTTACAGAAAAAATTATATGCAAAACCAAGTTCTCAATAATACATTTATATTATATATTAATTTATAAAATGTCTATATATTGAAAGATCATTCTTTAAATTTTTGAAACTCTATAAAATCAAAAATGAATGTGCAAAAATCTTAGAGAGAGACTCTCACAAAAATTAGGTTCTATATTCCTGCAGCAGCAGCAGCCGTATGACAGAAAATGTTTAGAGATTACATGTAATTTGGAATCAAAAAAAATACCTAGAATCCTTTTGAAAAAAAATACATTATGAAAATCTATAATTTTAAGAAATTAAATTGACAATTAATAGAAATATTGATATCATCCTATGAAAAAATAGAAAATAGTTATAATGATATTTTTCTTTAATAAGATATAATTTTGTAAATAAATAAGATCATATTAGTCCAGAGAAAACATCAAATTATCTTTAAAAATCAATGTATTAAACATTAATGGCTTCAAATGATTTTAAATTTAATCAAACAAACATGAAATGATACTTATTTTTGTTAAAACGCAAAAAAAGTTTATACTCTTTCAGCAAATCCATAGAAAGGATATAATTTTATCATAAGATGTATTCTTTATATTCTCCACACATTCTTTAACAAAGAATAAATTTTAAATTTTTATTTATTTTGATCCATTTAATTTAAATAAAGTATGAAATATTAAATTTTTTTTTAATAGTTTTTAAATTAATTATACTGTCATCATATAGACAAACTTAAGTATAATCAATTCTTCTTGAGCATTTCAAATAACAAAAAATTATAAGAAGAAAAGAAGTTATACTTAAAAGAATCGATTTTAAAAATTATTCTCTAGTGTCTCAAAATTCAATTCTTTGTTGACTGAACAAACATGTTAAATAGTTAAACTTCCACTATAGATTTTATTGAACAAAATTGAACAAAAGAATATAAGTTTCAAATGCCACTCATAAATTAACAAGTGATCAATATCTTACCTACACATCAAGGTTAGTAACTTCAATTAGTAAATATTCAAGCATTAAAAAATAGAATATATTTTTAATAAAGTAATTGTAAGCTTGCCCATAGAACTTTAAAGTTATATAGATTTTTAATACCAAACAAAGTTTTCATTTCTGCTAAAGCAAATATAAAAAAAAAGAATAAAACACAGAATAATAATTCAATGATAATAAAAAATAATTGATGACTGTATATATAGTATATAAAAGAGCAAGTTAACATTATAAAAAAAATTTTTTACATTTTAAATTTTCCACTTCTTATAATATATATTAGAGAATCAGACCATAAATTCTAGGAAAAGAATAAGTCTCAAAGGTTACATTTTAATGTAAATAAATGTTTCAAATATGGGAAATTAATAGATTTTGAAAAACTGACTAATCAAGAATTTACATAATGTAAAAAAGAAAGAACTACTTCTCCCAATCGTGTCACTGCTTTTTCTACCAATGCTTTTGCTGTTTCTACATTACTATATGGACCTCTTGATCAGTTTGCCTCTATAAGATGATAGCTTAATATTTTTAATGGATATGATAAGCCTGCAAAATGGATACTAAAGTTAATGGTTTATCGATAAATATATGCTTAGCATTTGCTTGCAAATCAGATTTTGTCAATATTATAAAATGAAGACTGAAATAAAAAACAAATATCTGATGTAATTGAGTCTCATAGTATACAATATCTATTAGTATTAATTATTTAACTGCATCAATTAAAATATTTTTTTTTGATTCTTCAATTGCATAGAGCAAATAGGGATTTTTTTTCTAGAACAATAGGATAGAGATTAATTGTTTGTTTGTGCATCAGATTTAAAATGGAAAAATTTTAGCATGTATTAAAAATTATTTTTTTACATATATGGTATAGCATTAGTCAAAGAAATTTCATGTGAATTATGATTCTAGTAACTACTTTAATTTAGCTAATATATGTATGCACATTAAAATAATCTAGAATATGGTATTATAAAAAAAATGACATGATGGCTATGAGTTGTTCTGAAAATAAATTATATTTTAATTTACAATACAAATAAAAAAGATTTAGCTTAGTAAATAAAAAAATAATAATAATTGAAGTTTAATAGCTGATTCTATACCATAGCAAATATCAATTTAAATTCCATAAATGAAATGAATATTGCGCAGTAAAATCTATTCAGAGTCAACATAAATTACTTTTTTTAAAATTTTAAACTTTTTAATATGAAATAATAACAAAAATACTGGAGTCTAATCATCAAAATAATTCATTATAACAAAATGAAAAATTTCTCAAATCTCAACTAGCCCAGTTCCTCTTAGAAGGTTTGCAGGGATAGCAGCAAGAGGTAACAATGATATCAATGTTGTTTCTTTCTTTCTCTAAAAAAAAATTATTATCAATTATCAAAGAAATTAAATATTTTATTTTTAGTCATTATTCTTTATTAAATTATTTGTGCATCAATGATAAACGAAAACATCAAGTATTAAACTGTGGACACATCCATTGTTTTGATAGTGATAATTGTTTTTATATAGCATATGTACAATTATTTTGAATGGTATAAAAGAGCTGAAGATAATTGGAGCTATCATTGTAGGTGGAAAGTGTGGATGGATTCTTCATATCACCTTGCTATTGCAAAAAATAAAAAAAAAAGCCATAGAAATAAATTATGAAAAAATTAATCCTCAGTTAGATTTATTCTAAAAATAAAATATTAAGGTAAAATAGAATAAAATAATATAAGGTAAAAACCATTATTTACTTTTTTTAAAATCAGAGTAGCACAAAATATAAATGAATATTCCAAAAACAAAAGAAGAGACATCTACTCTTAAAATTGTTCATATTGTTATCTTCAATCAATAACATGATTTCACTAAAAACTACTTGAATAGAAAATCTCAATTGAGGATATATCAAAGTGAAATGAACAAGAAATTCTATTCTAATTTAAATAACTATCTTTCAATATTCCTTAACTCAACAGTTGATCAATCATACTCAAGAAACAATCTCATTAATAATATTATACTGACAACCTATACTCCTTATGTAAATATTTATATTCAAGTTACAAATTTCTAAATCAAATCCAAAAAAAAAGTTTTATAAATCAAAACAACATCTTTTTCATATTATATTTGTAAAAAAAAAGTTATGCATTCACATAAAATTATAATTTTAAAAAAATTTAGATGATTGATTCAAGAAAAGTAATGGACAAACATTTGATTTAAATTTGAAAAATATTCTTTAGATAGAAATTATATAAATCGATATATATTATTATATCCATAGTTTTTGATTAGGTAATGAATATAAATATATTATTTAGCAAATAAAGCTCTCTTGCTTATTATTATTATTAACTAGATTAGGTGCATGTGCAACTTCATCACACTGTTACTGGATGATTGTTGTTGTGATTAATAATTATTGATTATTAATAACTGAATGAACCAATTTGAAAAAAAAATCTGTTATTGAGATAAATATAATATAGTATTTTCCTTTTAAAAAATTATTCAATAGCTACATTACAAAATAATTTTATAAACTAATGAAATATTTATTAAAAAAAAAAATTTTTTTTACCTATGTGAATATTGAAATTAAAACTAATCATCAAATCATCAATTAAATAATAACCCACTCCCACTTTTAGATTTAGATTTTTCCACACAATTAGCTAAACTACTTGACTAAATAATTAAATTATTATATTTTTTGCAAATGAAATTTTCATAATTAAAGTATGTTAGATTTTGAGGTCTTCATGAAACCTAGTTTTTGAAGAGATATTATCAGTTGCAAAATGATACAATTTATAACATCGATCCAGATGTCTTTTCATCGAAATATTCTTTAACTGTTAAACCAAAGTAATTTTGTTGTCATTTGTGATATTTTTTTTACTCTAATTATTTTCACCTTTATATTCTTGACATTTATCTGTAACATAAAATCATCCTTGTATGCTAACCCCTTGAAATATGAAAAAAAATGTTAAGTTATATGAAGGAAAATGTTTAGTTATATGTAGAAAAATGTTTAGCTATATGAAGATAAATGGTTTCACTCTGAGATTAAGAAAAAACGATTCCCACAGCATTGAATTATTTTTTGTTACATTGATCGATGTAATTAATAGCACTTAAATTACTTTTTTTATAAAATAAAAAAAAATGAACTGGAATCCTCTGTGATATAGCAGGGTTGTTAACTTTGTTTAATGAATTATTAAATAGTTAAATCACCCAAATCAATTGCCACCATCATTCAGTTCAAAGTCTGCATATGCTTGGGAAAAAAAGAAACATCATGATCTCAACAATCAACTGAAATAGCTGACCAACACATCGAGAAGTAGAAAAACGGAAATCAAAAATTTCTAAAGACCAAAGATTCCCAAGCTAGCATCATTATCATTAGAATTGAGTACAAATACAGTAAATGAGGAACATAAAGAGGAATTAAATTGGGATGATTTTTTTTTATTATTAATAAATAAATAAAAAAAATGACAAAAACCAATTGCAATGTAAAAAAAAGGAGGTTCAAAGTTGCATTTATTGTACATATATCAAACTATGATTAAAGAATATGAAAAATTTAAAGAAATTACCACTCACTACAAATCAAATAAATTTTTAAATTTAATTTTTAATAACGATAAGTAGTATACCGTAGATCAATCATATAAAATTTGATTGCCAACATTAATAACTTGTTATTAACTTGGATTAATTTTTTCTGTCATTCCAGTCAACTATCTAACCGACCTTGCTCTACAGAGTATTTTTTGCCTCTCCTCGTCCTCAACCTCTTGATTAAAAGGTCGAGGTACCTCCTTAGATTTAGAATTAGAATTAGAAAAAATAGAGAAAAATGGAAACAAGGTAGAGTAGGGAACACAATCCACCAAATACGGTGATGCTTTGAGAAAAAAGGAAATGATTCACGCAACGCAATTAAATCGCTTAAAATTATGATTGATTATGTAAGATGATTTTTCGAAAAAAGTATAAAATATTATTTGATAGTCATTTTTTTAAAAAAAAAATAAATTCTATATTTCATTATTCACCACCATCCGAAGATTACGTTTCTTATCTCTTCCTTCTCCACCTTCCCAGACACAAAAATGATTCATTAGACGAGAATGAGTACATAAAATTTCTTCAAGAAAATATTGTTTTGCCAATATATCCATCTAATAATTAATTTAATTTAGATAATATTAACACAAAGAAATCATTTAGATTGAGAATTGTAAAAAATGAAACTGGTAAATATTAATAATAATAAATAGCAAACGAATGAAATTATTCGATTAAAATTCAATTAACATTTTTAACATATATTATAATATAATAGATCTGAGTTACCCACCTCCGCACGATAGAACGTTATATTTCCAAGAAATTTCCTTCTGTTGTGATTAAGTAATTATTATTATTTGATATTATTTTTATTATTATTTCATTATTATCATTTCCTCTCTCTCTCTTCTAAAGTAATTAGTTTCATTATTATTATTTTAGAGTTACGGATTATGATGGAAAATTTTTATTAATTGAAGCAGCAAAGCAAATTCCTTCTTGGATGGAACTTAGTAATACTGAAAATAGAGTAAGAATTATAAACTATTTCCTTTTCTATCTCTTTCTTTTTCTTTACACACCTCTCTTCGCACAAATCTCTCTCTCTATATAATATGTGTTTCTATTTTCTTCATTATATTTTAATTAAAGGAATAAAATAATATATTTTCATTAATAAAGGATTTCATATATCAAAATTTAATAATTCCTCATCATCATCATTGTCATTATCATCACCGTCGTCATTATCATCATAGTTCGTCATCATCATCACCATCACCAGAACATACAACGACAAGAATTCATCCTATCACATCCTATCACGGAAAGATTCTACCAAAGCTGATGATAATATACAATCTGCTGTATTTCAAAAAAATAAGAGAGTAATTAATTGATTTATTTATTTATTTATTTTTATTATTTATTATTTATTTATTATATTTAAATATTCATTAATAATTAATATCCATTAATATCCATTAATACTCATCCATTAATATTAAACAAAATATTCATCATGCTCGATATCATAATTCTCAAACGATTGCTCCAGCTGTTGAGGCATTTTGTACACGTGATCCAATTGCTTTGAAAGTGTGTATATTTTTTTCTATAAATGTTTAGTTTTACAATATTATTATTATATATTATTACATACAACAGTATTTATTAAATAATATTAATAATTTTTAATTTTAATTTAGGCATGAATAATTGTTACTGTGAAATTTACCAAAACTTAATTTTAATCCATCTAGAATAACAAATAAATATCCAGCTGCTGAATTGGGAATTAAATTGGTAAATTATTTATTGTGGTATTTATTATATATATTTTTAATAATTTTTTTTAAATATTTTTGTGTAAATATTTTTTTAGGCATGTGAATTTAAAATACTTTGTTTAGACAAATATATACTAAATTACCAACAAGATCTAAAGATATCAATATTGAAGTAAGTTGGTAAATAAATAATTTAAATTCTAGATTTCCTAAAATCATGTGTATTAAATTTACCAATGTTTTCTATTATTATTATTATTCTTATTTTTATTATAGACTTATCCTTAGGATTCTGATCCAGCATGGCGAATATTCATGCTAATTTATTAGCACGTGATTATTACCAGGATCAAATGCGTATAAGAAAATTAGATGAATAATTTTTACAAAATAGAATTCTAAAATTTCCAGTTAAATATAATTTAATAATTTTTAAGCTATACATTGTTTTATATTATTCGTAATTTGATTTATTCACGATTTATTAATTTATTAATTTATTTAGTGATAATAATGAAATGGAAGTGATAAAATTACCAATGGAACAGATTAATGAAATATTAGATCAACAAATGATATTAGATGAAGTTTTAATTACTAATCTGACTGAAGAAGATGATGAGCGTTGTTTGAAAGGTGATCCTAAACAATTGGATGATTTACTTAAAGAATCATCTAAAGGAAATAATGAAAATTAAAAATATCTTAATGATTATGATGAAATGAAAAAAGAGGTTTGTTATGTGCTAATTTATTTTTTAATCATCATTTCTTGATTTATTTATTTATTAATTCTATTAATTTAATAATTGATTTTTTTAATATTTCAGTTAAAGTCTAGTAAGAAGAATTGAATACCTTTGCTCTAAGAGACATGATATATAAATTGGAAGTTTAATCAATAATGAGAACGTGGGTATCGAAAGAACTGAATTTTTAGAGTAAGTTAATCTTTTATTTAATTTAATTTATTTATTTATTTATTTTATTATTTTAATTTATTTATTAATTTATTTTAAAATATTATATAAATTAAATAAAAATATAGTGAACTTTATTCAGATGGAGAATTTGATGAATTGACAAAAATAGTCAAATCAATTTTAATCCTTCAAATTTTTTTGAAGCTAATGAAGCAACTGATGAAGAATATAAAGAATGAATATAGAGAAATGAGAGAAATGGCGAATGTAAAAATAAAACAACAACAGAATTTAGAAAATTTTTCAAAAGTTAATTAATTATATATATATAAATTTAATAATTTCCGTGATTCTATAGCAAAATGCGAATATAATAGAAAGTGATGATGATCATGATGGTAATGATGATAAGGTGATGAAAACGAAGTGAATGAAAAATCGGATGAGGATGAGAATAGATATCGAAACTTATTATCAAACTTTAAGTAATGAATTATCATCATCCAAAATATTTGAATCATTTATACATTCATCAAATCAAATTCTTAATAACAAAAAATGAAAATTAAAGATGAAGATGAAGATGAATTAAATAAAAAAGTTAATATTAATTGCAAATGTATTGTAAAGTTTTAAAGCTCAACAGGGGTTTCCTGGTCCAATAGGAAATTTAATTAGTTGAATGGGAGTTGGAACGATACCTATTGATTCTGATGATGAAGCAAATTATATAGATTCTTCTGATGATGAATTTAATCATCATCATAATAATAAAAATCTAATAACGAATAACGGACAAAAAATTATTTATAATTTGACAAATTTAATATATATTAATATGTGTGTATATAAATACATTTATATATATATATAATAGTAATAATAATTTACATTTGTAATTTACCATTTATTTGTACACCGTTATAGGTATTTTCATCGAGATGTATCTCACTCAAAAAAAAAAACCAATAAAAAATAATAATTAACTTTTTTATTCTGGATGCAATATTGAATTTATTATTATTATTGATTAGTATTGTGCATTATTTTGTTGATGGAAATATAGATGATATAGAAAGAATAATTATTGCGCACATATGATATCAATACCTTTTATAAATGTCAAAAACTTGAACGAAATATATGTTGTACATACATATCAAGTTTAATTATCCCAATAAATAAAAATATTGGTACAATTTCAAAAAAAAATATCAAAAGGTTGAATTTCTAAATAATCAACAATTGAGAAGTGATAATGATATGATGGTGTTGTTATGAGGTTTTCCCAATGGCCATATTTATTTTTATATTTATCTAAAATAAACAGAACTATGACTAAAACAAATCAAAATCCTCTCCAAAACATAGACCGACCGAATGATTTTTGAGAACTTTGTCAAATTCACAAATGCAAATTGAGGTTCTTTTACTCTGCTAAGAATTGAATTTTCTATATTAACATTTTTCAATGAGAAAATAAATCTATCTTTTGTTTCTACCCAAGCACCATTGGGTAACATTTGCATCCCAAGCTTAATGATTGTGTCCTCCCAAGATTTTATCTGTATCGTCCCACTTAATACTTCAAGAGCCATATAGAGTAATACTCCAAAATAAATTTTTTTTGGGGATTTTTCGATAATTAGACTTCCACCTTTGAAATATTCTACCATCATACATTCGTGAGTTTCTGGATCTTTCGTAATTCCATAAAGTGTAGTTGATGATATGAATTTGTTCTCAGGAGAATTGCCATCCAAATAACGTTTTTTAATATATTATATTTTCAAATAATTTAAAATATTACTTTACCTCATTTAAAAAATCTTCATTTGTATATGTAATACCATCAAAATTATCCATCAACCATTTAGCTTAATAAATAGTATCATAACCACCTTTTGCTATTTGTTTAATATCTTGAAATCTATCATAGTTGAGAATCATGAATTAATTTATCTATTGTGTCGATTTAATTAAATATCATATAAAAATTTTTTAATCAATTATAAGCTAATCAATATAAATCATAATATAGCAAGTGATTATTAGACTTGTAACTATGTTTCAATATAATATAACAATTCTCTAATCAATTATAAACCAATCATTATAAATTATATTACAGTGAGTGAGTATTTAGATTCATAATTATTGAAATCAATGTTTCAGCTTGATTCAATATCATGTAACAATTCTCTAATCAATCATAAACTAATCAACATAAATAGTTAATGAGTATTTAGATTCATAATTATTGAAATTAATGTTTCAATATCATATAACAATTCTCTAATCAGCTATAGACTAATCAATATAAATATACAGTATTACAGTGAGTGAACATTTAGAAATCAATGTTTCAATTTAATTCACTATCATATAATAATTTCTAATCGATTATATCGAAAAATTTACAAATAAAAAAAAAATAAAAAACTATTAGATATTGATTTTTCAAGAATTCCTTGTAATTAAAAAATATAAATATATCCAATTAAATTGTATTATCAATAAAAATAAATGGAATTATATCCTTTTTTTTATCTGAGGACACATTCTAAAGATTTCTACCATTTTATCACATGAATTATTATGAATTATTGTTCAGTACAAGATTATATTTATTTGCAGGGTAGACAATATGAACCAAGTGCATTTTCTTTGGACCATCACGAAGCTTGGTATATAACATCAATGTCTAAGGTCCTATTATTGATTGAACCTACGATAATATTCCAAATGATGATATTGCTAAGTAGCAATAGTGGAATTACATGAATATTTGTTAGAATCATCAATTCTGATCGAACAAATAGACTATGGATATCCGAAAAAAAAAAAATGGGATGCAATAATCTAAAATCTTCAGTTCAAGAATGTAATCAAAAAAATAATCACGCTAACCATAACAATAAAATCAAAAAATTCTTCCGACAATCCGACTTGAAGAAAAAGAACATTAGAAAAATCTTGAGTGTTATTTGTATTAGCTGTATCACAAAATTTAAGAATATAGTTTGCCCATTATGCGCATACCTGAATTGTACACGCCAGTGTAGTGTGACCGATTATTGTGATGAACATATATATAATTTTTCGAAAAAAACAAATAAAAAACAAAAATAAAAAAAATAAAAATAAAAAAATAAAAAATAAAAAAATAAAAAATAAAAAAATAAAAAATAAAAAAATAAAAAATAAAAAATATTATGAAGATATCAAGGTAAATTAATTAATTAATTAACTAACTCATCAATTAGTTAATCATAAGTTTTTCTAAATTTAGAATCTATTGATTAATTCATTCCATAATAATTTCCTTTTCATCCAATAACTGATCATTTTATTAAAAACTCTTTAAATTGATTAAATAAATTACTCAAAATAATTAAAAATATATTCAAATAAATAGAATAAATAAATCATATTATTCCATAAAAACATCACACCACACCCATTCCCACACATACCTTTCCACGCACTATACATGAATATCGCCTTGAAAGTGAAGTAATATATCACACATTCTAATAATAAGAAGTATTAAATTAATCTTGATCAAATAATATAAATATATAAAATATTTAAATATATATAATTACAATATAATCGACCGAAATTTACAATTCTATTTTATCAATTGATAATCTTTTCTCTCCCCCTTCTCTTTCCCTTCTTATTTATCAAATTTGTTGTTAAGAAAATTATCATTGATATTATCATTCTCATCATTCTCACCAATAATCCTAATTAAATTATGATTAATGCTAAATTGATTAAAAAAGAATCCAATATCAAAATTAAATCTGTTAAATTTTACATCTTAAATAAATTTCAATTAAATTTCATACGAAGAGATTCTTTATCTTCCGAGGATGATGAAGATCGTTTATCAGACAAATCAGGTTACTTGGATTTAATTGATTCATTATGCCGATTAATTGTTCATCAGTTTCACTTTAGAAATGTAAATATAATTATACCCTAATATATTCTAAAATACTTAAATTAGCATCATCATCACTAAATACAACAAAGTTAATTAAAAATAAAATACGATAACGCAACGTTAAATGTCATGGAATTGTGACACAAGATGAAATACAAATTGCTAAACCTAGATGTCACATATTTAATAATTTTTAATGTGAAATTTAATTTATACCTGTTTAACTAGAAAATTTCTAAAGTTGCAAATTTCGGTCATGTTGTACGACACAAATATATTTAAGGAATAGTAAAAATGATAAATAGAAAACTTATTGATACACAAATTTATTTTTGTATTTTTTTTTAATTAAAAAAAAAAACGTCCATCTTGCGTAATGTAAGCGAATAGAAAATGTGTGAAATATGCCTAGAATGCAATGAAAAATATAATCTTGATGATTGGTGGTGCAAACCGTGTATCTCAATACATTTTAAAAATGATTTTGATAAATGGACAAGCGAAAATGATA
>CAJVPK010001137.1:0-14797 GCA_910592015.1 Diversispora eburnea | reverse complement strand
TGTGAAATTCCTCAATTACTCAAAGATATAATGGAAAAATGTTTGGATACGAATCCTCTCAATCGTCCAACTGCTAATGAATTGAGAATGCAGCTTAGAAAATATTTAGAAGAGGGTTATTCTCGTCATTGGCTAAAAAAACAAATTGAAGCAATTGATGAAGCAAATATAAATTTTATTCAATATGATCCAAAAACAACACATCCTCAAGCAATATATACAAGTAGGCAGTTGCCTTTTCGAAACTAATTATAGTTGAAACAAATTCATGTGGTAATTGTATTTTTTAAATAATTGTTTTTTTTTTAAAAAAAAATAATATATTAACATTAATTATAATTTTAGAATTTAGTCTTGAAATTCCTGAAATTTATCATTTGTCTAGTTTTGATGTTATTGTGCAACATTTAGATTTTTATTTAATGATATTTATAGTAAATACATACCTATACATACATTTTTTATCTCACATTTTTTTTAATATCTTATATTTATTATATTTTATATATTTTATTTGATCACTGGATTATAGAGTATAATTTTTTATTTAAATTAAACATTCCAGTATGTAATACTTATTAATTTAGTAATATTCATTTTTTTTTTTGAATATTAGATCATTCAACCATTATTATTTTAATAGTTTATAAGAAAGAAATTTTCAAAGTTAATTAGAGATGTAGAAATTTTGGTATCTTAAAATTTGTATTTCAATATTTTCAACCTTTCTTGAGATTATTAAAATTTGATGCTATTCCAGTTGGAATTTTAACCTTAAATAGGACAATTTAGTGTTTTAATTTTTAATTTTTTTAATTTTATTTTATTATATATTTTTACTTTTTTATTTTCTAAATTATTTATTTATTTTAATGAAAGGATTTGCTTGCAGCATTTCAATGGGAAACAGTAAAAGAAAGTTAAAGCAGTAATCATTAACTGTGAATGGGGAATATTTCACTAGTGATTGGGAAATTTCTCAAATTGAAAGAGTTGTAAATTATCAGATACTACACTCTAGAAGCTTCAGTTAATGATGTCTTAACGTATATTAAAATATTGTATATTAAAAGAAATAAATATTATTTAAAATGACGATAATAATAACAATAGATCTTTCACTTGTTAATTTTTTTTATTGTTAACGGGGTCGTTTACTTACCAAAAGAAAATTGATTAAATGAAACTACAAAAGAAGCAATTACTCTTTTGAAGAAATTAAACAATCTAAATCTGATGATATACATGAAGAGGGAAAGTGATATGTTGATTAGGTAAAGGAATTACTGTATATGTAGCTAATATTAATTATAATAATTAATTAATTAACAATTGATTGTAAAAATTCGAATAGGGAATCTGAAATCGCTTCAAAATTTATATGCATGTAAATAATAAATTAGTTTAAAAGTTATTTCTTTATATATTATGTAAACTAATTATCTCTCTCTCTTTCAATCAATTACAAATTGATCAATGAAGTTTGAAATTGAAATCTAATAATAATAGTAAATTATAAAGTTACATTTCGGAAATTTTTTTTTTTTATTATTGTGTATCAAGAAACATTGACGTGACGCGTATTATAAAATTTTTGATTTTTATAATGGACATTCATGACTTGTATTTCTCACTTTTTTCCCATAAACATGAAATATATTAACATTTCATACAAAGAAATTTATTTATGCATGTATAATAAATTAATAAAATAAAACAATAGAAAAATTTAATGATTATTATAAGACAAAACGAGTGCAACTCGACAAGGAATGTAAATCTGAAGAGTATTCTTTCTTCCATACAATCCCTGTGGTTGTGAAAAATAACTTTGACTCTCATCAATTCTATTATGACCTCCGAATTTGGGATTGTCAGTATTGAGTACAATTGAATATTTTCCTGCCCATTCTGTTCCTATCTTATAATCAGGATATGAATTGGTTGGATGGAAGTTGAAGATCCAGAGTAAATTTGCACGTTCGAAAACAATCAATTTATGTTCTTCATGTTTTAAAGAAACATATGCCTTGATATTTGAAAAGTTATTCCGTATGAGTATCTTGTATACGATTTATACATTTGAAAAAAATAAAAATAAAAACAAAAAAAAAAAAAATTAAAATCCACCTGTGGAGAGCTTAACCATTTATATTTTTCTTCAGAATGTTGCATTGCCTTATCAAAATAATTTAAATATTTATATCTTAACAATTGATCATCCACAACATTCCATTGACGTCTAGCGTAATGGTATGAATTGTTATTTCCTTCTCGAGGAAAATCTAACCATTCAGGATGTCCAAATTCGTTTCCTTCAAAGTTTAAATAGCCTTCTCCCCCAAGACCATGAGTTATTAAACTTTTTTTTTAAAAAAAAAGAAAATTCTAATTAATTAGATTCAAGAAATAATCTGAATAGACAAGAAGTAGAATTTAGTAGCGAATATTTTACCGGATCATCTTGTGGAGAGCCAACCCTCGATCGATAATAGGTGTAAGTGGTTTTGTATCTGACATTTCGGTATACATTTCTTTGTCCATGAGCCAAAAGGCGATGGTTTTATCACCAACAAGTGCTTGGTCATGTGATTCGGCATAGGCAATAGTTTTTTCCTAAATTGGTAATTAAAAATATAAATTATAAATCAAAACTAGTCATAATTTATCATAAATTATAAAAGGAAAAAAAAATCAAAAAAATAGCGAATAATAATTACTTTGTGTCTACGGTTAGTCAAGGTCCAGCAAATATTTCCCATATTCCAATCATCATCACGTTTTTCTTTTAATAATTTGATCCACATATCTGGAATAGCCATGCCGAGACGATAATCAAAACCAATACCACCTTCAGATACAGGAATACAAAGTCCAGGCATTCCGGAAACATCTTTACATTTTATTAAAAAAAAAAATTATTATTCAAAAACCATTCTTATATAATAATTAATTTCATGAATATGTAGGTTTTAAATTTACCTTCAGCGATGGTGATGATATCTGGATAAATTTGGTGAAGCATATCATTTGCCTGAATTAAATTGAATTAAAATGAATTAAATAAATGTGTAAATTATTTAATATCTTTTTGTCTTTCTGTACTATTAATCTATCAACATGACTTTGTTATTAGACACTAACCAACATTAAATACATTAATCCTTCCTCATCTACAGAATCACCAAAGTATTCAGGATAACCACCAGCAAAACCTGTTCCAATACCGTGGTGTTTATACATGATACTAGTAACACCATCAAATCTAAATCCGTCAAACTTGTATTCTTCGATATAGAATCGAAGATTTGAAAGTAAAAAACGAAGTACTTCCCAATTACCATAATTAAATAGGCGACTTAAGAATGAAATAATCAATAAAGAAGTATTGTACAATTGATTTTTTAATTTAATTCTTAATAATATAATAATACATTCTTAATAAAAGATTTATGCATACCTATCCCAAAGTTCATGTCTTCCTTTTTCCCCTTCATGGAAAAAACAATAATCCGTTCCATCAAATAAGTTCAATCCATCAAGAACATTTTTACATGCATGAGAATGAACTATGTCTAACAATATAGAGATACCCATTCCGTGAGCGGTATCAATAAGTCTTTTTAATTGTTCGGGAGTGCCTATAACATATTATTAATTAATTATTTTAAATATTATGTTTTTCATATGATTCTTAATTACTCATCTATTCATTTATTATTTAATTGATATGATCTTACCATAACGACTAGAAACAGCAAAAAAGCTTGTTACCTGATAACCGAATGAAGCATAATAAGCATGTTCCATAACGGCCATCAATTGAATAGCATTATAACCTAGATCTTTAATACGGGATAAAACATTATCCGTGAATTCATCATAGGTGGCGATATGTTTCTCACTAGACGATATGCCAACTAAATGTGAAACAAATAAAAACAAAATAAATTAATTTTTTAAAGTATTAAATATATCAAAAAAAAAAAAAAGACAAATATGATCATTTTGTGATATATACCATGAGCCTCATAAATTCTTAAACCGTCAGGCTTTGGAGGAGCTTTATTTTTCCATACATATTTCTCAGGAGGATTCCAAAAAACAGCATCATATGCTTGACTTACGGATAAATCTTGAGTTGCGCGTTTGATCCAAACTGGAAGACGATCAATACATTCTCCTGATGAAGTAATCATAGATATCTAAAGTAGAAATAATATTAATGAATTGAAAGATCAAAAACTTTTTTAAAAGATATAAAATTTATTATTAAATTATTACGTACTTTTACTTTAGAATTGTGTGGAATAACGGGATTTCCATCATTAGCGGGAATTCTAACTTCCCATACTCCAAATGAATCCTTTTTCATTGGATGTGCTTTTCTATCCCAATTATCTTAAAAATATTAATCAATTTAAGGTTTAAATAATGTCATATAAAAAATCTGAATCAATCCTTTGAACTTTATGAACTTGGTGTAAACTTTTTTTTAGCAAAAAGGATACTAAAATCACCAATCAAACTTGCAGATTGGGCGCCGGGAGCCCACTCTCGATAAATTATGTCTCCATTTTTATCAACATTTATTCCAAATTTTTCATAACCTCTTGTGAACGGATCGTAACCTCCTTCATTTTTGTTTATATTGTCAACCCAACTTTTAAAATTAGAATTCCTATATTAAATAAATTAAATATATTAAATATATTAAACATATTAAAATATATGAATTATATTAATTATATTAAATATATTATTTATATTAATATATTAAACATTTATAAAAATTATAAAGTAAAATTTAATTGTCAACCTTTCTTGAAGTCGAGGTTCAAAAGGTTTTAACCAAGGGTCAAGGGAGGTAATGCTCAAACCATTGGTAGCTTTCATTTTTTTAAGAAAAATAAAAATTAAAAAAAAATATGAAGATAAAATTTTATTCCTTAATGTATTTATTGGTATAAAATGGAAGTTTTATTGGCTGGGCGCAAAGAAGAAGAAAAATAATCATAACTATTACATATATAAAAAAAAAATTTGGTATAGTATAATTATATATAATAGCTTTAATTAGTTAAAAAAAGTCATGATGCCTTTCACGTTGAAATATCGTTCAAAGATATTTGATATAGTATAAATTTTAGTCAGATTTCACATGGAGTGAAACTTAATTAGGCAGGATGGATCATAAAGTAAAATCTAAGAATTTGTTTATCGTGTGTTAAATGTCTACCAGTTAATTTCTTTATTAGGGTAATTTTGTAAGGTAAATCAAATCAAAAATACTATTAAAATCTACACTTTAAACATTTGCCTTTTTCAAAAATAAATACTCATTTCTATAACTTTATTATTAATATGCCCAAAGAAATACAGTAATACAAATATTTACATAAAAAAAAATTCTTCCAAATTTCAAATTTTATGGTATTTTCGCGTTACTTTGTCACCTGATTGTCACCTAAAATGTACTAATACGATCCGGTTCAGTCCGACTTGAATCCAAAGTCAAACCGAACTGAATAGACAGGTCGACCCGGTTCGACTTGATTTGTACTTAACGTAAACACACAGAAATACCGCCCATTGACCTATACGCTTAATGAAAACAGGCAGGGATTTAAAACTGAAACCATTTACGCGATCTATTAATAGATTAAAAAAAGAAAATGTTAGTATTCGCACCTTTTTAACTTTGTTCCGATATCCTCGTTTCCCTATAAAAGTAAAGATGTCAGTGATCTACGTTGATGTCACCCTATATATTTGGGGTTTGATAGAAATTTTCATGGGTAGATTTTCTTCACATGTGAAATAAGTAAATGTAAATTTCCTAAAGAAATGCTTCCACCAAATTTACAAATAACAATATTTCCCGAAAAAAATTTACGAAAATTTCACGATTCAATAATTCAACAAATCGAAACAATTGAACGTAAATCATTTCCGAAGAATGAGATGATGGCAATTAAAGAAGAAATTTCAAAAAAGATCAATAAAATGTTAATCGCTTATTTTAAAATTGATAATGATAATGATAAAAAATGTAAGAATAATAATAATAATAATAATAATTCTAAATTCGAAATTAAAATTCTGGGATATTTAATATATTCTTATACATCATCATCATCATCATCATCATCATCATCATCATCTATAACAACAACTTTACCATTAACAAAAATATTAAAATTATGTGTACACCCGTTATATCAAAGAAAAGGATTAGGAACGAGGTTATTAAATCATTTATTTGAGAAAACTGGAGTACCCCAAAGAAGTAAAGCCAATTTACATGTAGACATAAAGAGAGAAGGTGCAATATATTTATATCAAAAAGTTGGATTTAAAATAATAGAACAAATAAATAATTATTATTCGGTTGAAAGGGATGCTTGGTTAATGGAATATTCTAAAGAATAATTATATATTAATATTTAATTATTTAATAAATAATAATAATAATAATAATTATTATTATTATTATTAGAATTCAATTATAATGTCATTTACTCTCTTTCTCTACTTCTATAAATAAAATACACGATATTATAATAATTATATAAAACATAATAATATACAATAACATTATATTAAATGAATAATAATTATAAAATCCATAATTTATAATTTTGCTTTAACTTTAGTAGTATTAAATACGCTATCCAATTTTGTTGCCAACATCATATTACCCTTAACTTTGAGTTTACCAGACATAAAAGCTTTTTGTCCTAATAAATAAATGAATGAAAAAAAAAAAAATGAAATAAAAGATTAATGAATGAATGAATGAATGAATGAAATTAATAAAAGATTAACGAACAAAAGACTTAATTATGAATTATTTACCATTAAGTTTTCCAGAAGCTAATTGAACAAAAGTATCATCTTCCAAAGTAATAGTAATATCAGGTTTTTCGGAACCTTTTCCTGTTTTAACAGTACCTTCTTTTTTTAAGTCTAAAGTCCATAATTGTTCCTTCCCTTCAGTATTTTTTACGTTAATTTCAAAGATGGCTTTTACCTAAATAAGAAAAGAATATTTAATATTTATATTTTTGACAATATGAATTCAGATGATACAAATATCAATATTTCTTTCTTATATAAAAATAATACCTTTTTGATACTCTCTTGTTTTGTTGAATTATCAGCAAAACTAGTTTGAAGTTGTTCAAAAACATCGGATGATTTAAAACCTTCAACTTTGACAGACATTTTTCTTTTTTTTTCAAATAATAATCATCTCGGAGTTAAAATATATTATCTGTAAAGCCGTGTTATGTTACACTGATGGTTTATTTACTGATTATCTCCATTTTTTAAGATTTTAACATATTTTGTAATGACGATCGTAAGAGGTTAAATGTGTTCCTACAGTTTTCGGTTCATCCCGATGAAAAGATTGAATATAGAATATCCTCTTTTTACCAGTTACAATAAGATCGGCACGATAGTAAAATGTAGAATATTAAGCATTATAAAAAGCTCAACTCTTAGTTTCTAGAGTACTCGTTGAGACAATCCGTTATGGTCCTGGCCATATCTCGCTTTTGGTGGCAACTCTTACCATTCATGTAAATCAAAAAAAAACAGAATTTATTGTATAGAAAATAAGATTATATGACATTATAGAACTTGTAACAGAAACGCATTATTCTGGTACATTTATAATGGGACGGAATTATGAAAATATAGTAAAAGATTTTTACTTAACAAGCCTTTATCGTTACTTGACAGTTTTATGTTTATCTCTTTCAGGAGAGGCAACTCTCTAGGCCATCCTCTTACTTTTGCATTCATTACTTTTTTTTTAAAAAAAAAATCCAACGGAGTCTTGCTCCAATAAACTTTTATTGATAGATTAGGTGTAAATTTTAAAGATACAAATAATTTATTTTTCATTTATTGAAACTGATTAAAAATAACATTTTACCATCCGACATATCGTTTCCTAAGTGTAACCTCAGGAACTGATGGCCAAAACCCCATCAGATGTAATTATTATATATATAACTATAATTATTATTATATTTGCATCCTAAGTTAATCCACATTCTAAATTTATGTCATTACAAGTCATTAGAAAATTTTTTTAAAACAGCGTATTTCACATTTTGAAACTTTCAGAAATTACGTTTTTGAAATATTTTAAAACATTGTTAACGTTTTGAAAATATTTTAAAACCTGTTTATGGTTGTAATATTTATTGAAATATTTCAATAAACGAAAATACCACAAGTATACAAATTTTATTCCATAAAGAATAAATGAAAAATTATCATTTAAAAATTATAATATTTACAATTCAGATAAGTATATATTAATTTACTTAGACAATTAAATTTCCATTCCTCATGAATCATGAATTAAGGGATCTTGTTTGATTATCTTCAGGTAAAAAAATTACTTGTATCTCGTGATTTTTTCATCAATATTCCTATAATATCGGAAAGTAAATCGGTGGACACAAAACTATGCAAAAAAAAAAAAGGAAATACAAGAATGACGAAGCAAACCTCTATAGTAATAAGCTCTTTTAAGAATTCGTCTTTATCGAATTTGTCATCACCTTTAGGTGTCTCAGAAGTATCTTTAGGTCATTGAATCAGCTTCAATAGAAGATTTATTGGGTTCCTCTTCTGTCCCAAAGCTATTGTTTACTCATGTATTTCCTTCATATATGAGGTTCAGATGTATTACCAGATTGTATTGTCTCCCGTGTGGTACGAAGAAGTGCTCAACTAAAATTCGTATATAATTCTAAAACTTGATCGACAATATTTTTAGAATTGATAACAGACACTTTTTAAACAGTAGAAATGTTTTCCCAAAACTTCTTGACTTCAAATGATTTCACCTCCTTCTATATATATAAAAAAAGAAGCGTGTTGCTAGGATACTATCAGACTCATCCAAGGCAAAAAGTACCCTGAAAGACTTATCTCTAGGAATTCAGACTCATCTCTCAGGAATTTAGACTCATCCTAGCACTTTCAGCAGTAGCAGTTAATGGTGGAACTATAACAAAATGCATTCTTCAGACTCATCCTAGCCTTTGCTTTAATCCCGAAATGAAACAAAAAAACAAAATCAAACCTCGAGCTAACTGTTGGATGAGTTCACTATTACAAATTTCTAATTGAGATGAGTTTTTCAAGTGGATCTTATATAAGAGGTACATATTCGTCTTGTTTATCTTTGCAAATACTAGACTCCACTGTAGTAACTCTATATATTACATTTTTAGGCTCAGAAGTCACACAAATAAATTATGCATGCGGAATTTCCATAAACTTCCATAGTCCGAATTATTTTTGATTGCTAGTCCTACACTACTGCTAATACCAATGAAATTGTCTCTCTCAACCCAATCCTCCAACGAAATTCTTTTGTGGAGATTTCTGATTCAAAACTCACAAGGTTTAATCTGAGGTTATGGGATCCCAGAATACATTTTTATGAGAGAGCTCTTCTTTTGTTAAATATGACAGGAAAATAATAAATTTTGTTATAAAATCTACCAATAAAATATTACATTTAACCATTGAAAGAGTATACATAGCAAAGTTAACGAAATGAGTTAATTTTTTTTTTTTAATCAATATATTTCTTATATATATATATATATTTGTATAAATTTAAAGTTTTTTGACACGATAAATTTAACCCCTTTTACTAATATAAATCGTGCCGATCGTAGTGGGATCAGCGATTTTAAGTTTATTATAAATGGTTATTAATGAATAAAAGAAACGTCTTGCTTATTTTAGTTATCTCAGGGAAAGATCAATGTGGAAAACTGCGTGAAGCTGTAGTTGATTAATATCAAATGGATCGTGTAACTTCCGTAGCTTCATCACGTGTCTGTAATTCCAATAATGATATCTTTCTATGAACCAAACATTGTAGTTCTTTAAATTTCAATCCTTCCTTTCCTTCTTTAAATAAAAAAAAAAAAAAAAACTTTCTAATCTGTGATACCTTCCGTTTGAAGTATAATAACTTCGTATATAAATACATAAAATATAAAGTTATTTATTTATTTTTTATTATTGTTTATAATCTGACACACTATGGCCATGTCTAGTGCAGCAAGCATCTTAATGAAGCAATTTAGAGGTAAGCTTTTTTTATCTATACAGATATGATTCTTTTTTCTCTCTCTTGGAGATCTTTATCTGGAATAAAACGTTATAGTCTTTTGATATTAGCTTTACTTGAGATTAGTCAATATCCGTTCTTTTTATTTAATATTTTATTCTTCAAATTTAGAGCTTACAACCCATCCCGTACCTGGGTTCACGGTTGCATTGCACGATGATAATAACGTGTTTGAGTGGTAATTATAATCATTGTTCTCATTGTTCCCACGGTCTTTTGAGTTTGTCTCGTTATTTTTAGGTTTTTTTTTTAAATATTTCTTTAATATTATTTGTTAAATTTTTTATTATATAAATTAGGGATGTAGGTATTATCGGAGCTCCAAGTACGATTTATGAAGGAGGATATTTTAAGGTACGATATCACGTGATATTTTAAACTGATTCAATTGTAATTATTTTAATACGTTTATAAATCATAATGTTTTCTTTCATTTTTTGTAGGCAACACTTAAATTTCCAAATGATTATCCTTTCAATCCACCAACGTTTAAATTTAACAATGAATTCTTTCACCCAAATGGTATTTTTTTTTAAAAAAAAAAATATTAATTTACATTTGATCACATTTCCACTTTTATCCATTAGCAGACTTTTTACACTAGAAAATTCATTTTTTTTTTAGTTTATATAGATGGACGACTTTGTATATCTATTCTTCATCCTCCTGGTGAAGATCCCACAAGCGGCGAGTCAGCAGCGGTTGGTTGAAATTATTTTCATTCGTATATTATTATATTATTCCTATCATTATAAAGGTTTTACTTATATTGACTTGAATTACTTGAATTGTATTGGATGTCTTGAATTGTCATTGAATTGGTTTGAATTGTCATTAAATTGGCTTCAATTGTCTTGAATTTGTCTTGGAATTTTAGGAACGTTGGAATCCTACTCAAAGTGTTGAGAGTTAGTATTTAATTTTTTTTTTTTTTATTTACTTTATAATAAGCAAAATAAATTAAAGTGATTCACACGTTTTTGTTCTTATAGGTATCTTGATAAGCATTGTTAGTCTTATGGGTGACCCAAATTGTTCTAGTCCCGCTAATGTGGTATGTCATTCGTTTATTATAGATTATCTGTTTTATTTGTACTTTCTCCATTTGTTTTTCTACTAACGTTATGGTAATTTTTATAGGACGCTGGTGTATGTATTATTTATATTATTTTATGTTTGTTTGATCGAATTGATCAAGGGAAATAATTTATAATAATTTTCTATCTATACAGATCATGTATCGTAAAGATAAAGAAGGGTATAATGCTATTGTTAGATGTAAGTATTAGTATTAAACATTTATAATTTATATATCTCACTATCTCACTTTATGTGAATTTGGATATGTTCAAAATGAAAATGGGTTAACACACTAATAATAATAATAATAGCACAAGTCGAAGCTTCGAAGAAAGATGTCCCTGAAGGATTGAAAATACCTATCAACGGTAAGTTTTTTTTTTTTTTATTAAAAAAAAAAAACTAATACGTAAATTTAAAATTCATGTAAAAAAAAACAAATCCGACTAATTATATTATCCCTATTATGTATTTGTACAAATAACAAAAAAGCCGACGATTTTATCGTTCAAAAACGTCCAACTGACGATATTCCAGACGAAAGTTATTGGTATGTTACGGGCGATGATGATGAAGATCTTGAAGAAGATTTAGATATTGATGATTTTGAAGATTTTGAAACAACTGAAGATGAAGATGAAGAAGAAGATGAAGAGACGAGTTCTTAATTTTCATTTTACAACTTTCGACTTCATAATCCTTTATCACTCAAATTAGAATAATTATTAATTGCTTAGAAAATTAAATTGATGTGAATCGTATGTGTGTCCATTAAAGAACATTTTTACACTTTTGTGTTTTTTACCTTTTTTATTTTATTTTTTTATATGCATTTTCTTTTTCTCTTCCCCTTTTCCATTTTGTACCATAAATCCTGTAAATTGCCGTTTCCCTTCTTTTTTTATATAACCACGTGGAAAAATCATTCTCAGTGAACATTTAGAAATAAAATTTAGGGATTTTTTTTTTTATTCTTATTCTCAGTAATTTAAAAATTTCAAATAATTTTTTATTTGAATATCAAAAAAATTTTTTCAATCAAAAAACCAGTGTTTGATTATTAAATTTTTACACTATATTTGGTAGGGTAATAATTTATTTTTTTTATCAACTGAAAAAATATATTTATATCCTCGTGGATTTAAATGATTTAAAAAAATGTTAAGGTAGATGATAATGATGACTTTTTATTGTTTTCATATGAAACGAAGAATTATATTATTTTCACAAGAGATTATTAAGCTGCTGCGGCTTGTTGAGCACGACGTCTATATAATTATGGATTTTAATGATTAATAATTAATAAATGTAAATAAATCAATAAAATATATAATTAATTATATAAGATAATAGTATATTTATATTTTTCGAACCTGTCACGCTCTTCAGCAATGGTGAGTTTAACACCCTTGCCCTTTGGTAATGAGATCCAAAGTTTATTGCCTTCACCGATCATAAAGACGTTAGAAAGACGAGTAGCGAATTGTCTATCAATAGAATCTTTAACATGAACAATATCTAAAATGGTATGAAGTAAATAAAACATTTAGCATTTAATAAATAGTCTCTAATAATAATAATCTCTAATGATAATCTCTAATAATAATCTCTAATAATAATAATATTTACCGAAACCCCCGTGATGTCGTTCTCGGTGAGTGATTATACCAACACGTCCCTAAAACCATAAAATATATATATGTATATATATACATATATAATTTTAAATAAAATATCACAAATAAACATTATTAATTATTAATCATAGCGTATAATTTTATTTTACCATATTGCGTCCACCAGTAATCATAACAATATTTCCAACTAGAATTAAAATAATAAATAAATATTAATTTTTATTATTATTAAAAATAACAAATAAAATGAATAATAAATAAATAATTAATTAAATAATTAATTAATTTTACCTTCGAATTTGACGTGACCGGTAATTTTGTTAGTTTCTAAATCAAACTTAATCATGTCATTTACTTTAATGAGAGGATCGGGATAACGAATCGTACGTCCGTCATGAGTGACAATAAATGGAATCCCTTTAGCACCAACTTGAGTTTTTTTAACTTTCAATAACTTATACTTGGCTTCTTCTGTGGAAATTCTATGGATGGTGAATCTTCCTTTAGTGTCATAAATTAATCGGAAATTTTCTTGCGTCCTCTCAATAGAAATAACATCTTTGTTAAATAAATGAATAAATGAATGAATGAATGCGTTTAAATAAATGAGTTAAAATAAATAACCGTTTTAATAATTATTTATTTATTTAAATCAATAAATAAATATAATGAAAATTTATAAAATACCCATAAATCCAGCAGGATAAGTGTTATCTGTTCGAACTTTTCCATCCACTTTCACAAGACGTTGCATCAAAATGCTAGTGACTTCTCTACCAGTAAGAGCATATTTAAGACGATTTCTCAAAAAAATCATGAGTGGCAAGCACTCACGAAGTTTATGAGGACCAGGTGAAGGTCTTGGGGCCTAAAGAAAAAAAAAAAATATTCAATATTTAATCAAAATCAATTTTTTATTTATTTTTGAAATGTATATTTCTAGACAAGTAAAAAAAAAAATAATATAAATATAAAATAAAATCAGGAAAAACTTACATATGTCCCTGAAAGTTTATCTAACATCCAATGTCTCGGGGCATTGAGCCGCTTCAAATGTTTTTTGGGTCCACGAGCCTATTACCAATAAAAAGAAAAAATAATTCAAAATTCATAATTCAAGAAATCAAAAAAAAAAAAATCAGAGCTAATCCTAATGACAGAATAATTGATAATTCTTTAATAATATTACTTAATATTATAACTATTTAAATTATTAATTTGAAATTCAAATCAAAAATATAAAATTGAAATTTAGTAATCGATAAATAATTTAAATGTGGTAAAGATGGATGGGTAACTCGAATATATTCTTTCAAAATCAAATCCGAAACGATAACAAGATTAATGTAATTTTGTGAGAGTCTCAAGAGACGTTTTTAATCATACCGAAAATGTGTATCATTTGAAATTTCTTTTTTATTTAAATATTTTGATAATTAACGTACCATATTCAACAAGCTTTTTCTTTTACAAAAGCCAACGGCGAAGAGGAGGAAATTAAAAAGAAAATTTTCAAAAATTTATGATTGAAGATCGTGTAACACAGATCTGATTATGAAGATTAAATTCAAAAAATCGATTAAAAAAAAAAATGATTGCGCGACGACTCCTGAAGGTTTAACTAAGAAAGACAAACATAAATCTTAAGAGAACAATAAAGTAGATGGAGATAAGAAGGACGAATTTTGTTATCCAAGTGGTCTTCCCAGGTAATGTTTTAAGTTCACACTGCATTGATGGTTTTATTTGAAGTTACAAACGTGTCTGGAGTTCGAAAGTGTGTTTACAACTAGACACAGCTCACTGTTAAGGAAAAAAGCCTTTTGGAACCAAATATACTGCTGAGATGTCTATACTCTAAGTATACATTGATATCATTCTTTCACACATTTGTAATGTTGACTTG
>CAJVPK010001136.1:0-14820 GCA_910592015.1 Diversispora eburnea | reverse complement strand
TCATTGTGCCAGAATTGATCCTTGAAATTTTTAAAAAAATTTGATAAAAAACAGCTGTCCGGATACTTTTGGCAGGCCAGTGTAGTAATCACAAAAATTCCAGGTAAATATTCAATATTAATTAATTATTTATTTTATTAATATAATATCAATTATTAATTTATTTTCATCATTATATTAATTTTATAGATTTTATTAGAAGGCTAGTAAATCAATGACTATAGATATATATTATTGTGTTTTTTATAATTAATAAAGAAAAAAACTTTTTATTTTTGGGTAAATATTTTATTAATTTATTAATATTAATAATAATTAAATTATTCATTATTTTTACCATTTCAACATTGTGTATTAATTTTGTAGATTTTATGGGTTGGTTAGGGGTAATCAATGACTGAAGATATTAATATTGTAATCAAGAAAAACTTTTGGTTTTTGGATAAATAAATTATTAATTTATTAATAACTCGTTTCAGGACATGTTTTCTCATCTGTAAGATATAATTATCATAATTATCCGAATTTTTACAATTAAGTGTTAATGATATGTAATGTAGAACCTTTAATTCAATAGATCGAAATGTCGAAGCACTAACACGAATCTAAAATTCGTTTTGGAACTGTTAGATATAACACATCTCTAAATTGTAATTTTCCCCACTGAATAGTGCAATCTTTGCCTGCTGATTGGTTAACAAGTAATAAATAAAGCAATTAGTAAACATAAAATTTTCTACGCACATTCTAATCATTCTGATCATTAATAAATAATTAAAAAACAAATCGTATTTATTATTAAAAACTTAACTACGACAATGTTATATTATATTTTCATTGTACTAAATTAATAAAAAATAAATTATATATTAATCGATTATTCATTCATTAATTATATCAACTTTAAATGAAATAAGAAATGGCTACTAAAGAAATTAAATGGAATGAAAAATTTAGCAGTGTTTTAAAAAAAATAACATATTCTCTAGACTACGATATTTATAAACGATTCCTGAACAAGAATGATATTGAAAATAATACGTATCAATATATTTATTTAAATTAGGTGATGATGATGATGACATCAAGTCGATTAAGCCAACTAAGCTTTTTAACAGCAGAACCAATATGATTCGAACACTACGTTCTCCCAGACAGGTCAAAAGTTGCATTCTTTCTTGAAAAGGAAATAAGTAGTAAATAATTATTTAATTCTTCGATTTATACAAAAAGGTTATTATTAATAATTGTAGTAAAATATGCATATATTTATGATATATGCGTCTATTATTTTCTACAATAAAACTTTCGAAAGCTTGTGATTAATAAGAATATTATTTTCAAAAATAATTTTCACAAACAAAAGTACCATTATATATAATATTATTTATTTCCGAAGAATATCTTTTTTAATTATTTTCTACATTTTTCCATAAACTTTTAAACTATTGATTTAGAAATCTTCATTTAGCTGAAAATTATTATTTCTAATTTCATTTTAATGATAGAAAAGTTGAGATTGTAGTTTCTTTAGCAATTTCATTTAGTTTGTTTTTAAAAGATTCGAAAGTTGAACATTCATATACTTGTTATTTTCATCACATTAATAAAAATATTTTACTAAACATTACCTAAACAATAAATTTATCATTTTTCGGTTATATTCCTTTTCACACTTTTCATAATAATTGTAACGATAAAATATATCAAGTTTTCGGATTTCTGCAAAAGATGAAGAAAGAGTATTTCAATAGTTCTTGAAGGAAGAAAAAATAAAGAACAATCTTGGATATTGTTATAGATATTTCCAGGAAATTGTTTAATTTACTACAGAAACAGAAGAGTCACTTATGTTTTTAAATGCGACATGATGATTCCTTTGTCATTTAAAATTGTTTATTTCATACATAGTCAAATGAACACCTAGTTTTTATTGAATAAAAATATATAGTAATAATTATTTTTCAAATTTTTGAATTGATTTTATTTAATAAGATTGCATTATTAATAAAATAATTTTATTAGGCGTAAATTTAATTTCGTGTTTTAAAGTAAGATAATAATACAGTATAAGAATGTTCTAAAAAATTTGGAATTGAACCATTCTAATAAAAATAAAATTTCTTTTGAGCAACCAAATGTTTCATATTTTTTCTTCTTCACTCTGCATCTATCACATCTCTTCCCAATAGCTCCGTAACAGTTGTGACCTCTTCGTCGAAAATTGATCCTGGTTATGAATAACAATTAAATGAGTTGCTAAAAAGGGAAGAACAATTTCAATGAGATCTGAGAACCATGGCACAATTGGTCGGATGGAGGTTGTCGGAATAGATGAAATTAAATTTAAGTTGGGTTAAGAGCAGTTGGCCCCAATGAAAAAATTCAGGATGGAACTCATTTATCTTATATTCGAATAGAGATCATTATATTACCACATGAATTGAATTATTAGAGTTTGTAAAGGTGACAACTTATTATTATAACTAATGTGGTGATTTAAATAGATCGGTGAGACCGAGTATGAGGATTAAATGAAGTATATAGAATCGTTCCTTGTATGGAATAGTATTTTTCGAAAATTTTATATCAGACCAATACCGCAGGGTTAGGGTTTTCAAGGGCATCATATTATCACAGTGTGACACACCCTTAGAATATATATTTTTATTAGGCTTAGAATTTTTTTACAGCATATTCGTCACAAAATATTTATCACACGTGAAATAATTTCGATCACCTGAACATCATGTATCTGAAATTAAATCATGTGTTTTATTTTTATTGGATAATCACACTGCTGTACAAATGTCGATATTTTTTATTAAACAAAAAATAATGTAAATATCATAATTAATTGTAATTAATAAAATTAATAATTAAGATGATATAATAATTAGTCACAAGAAATAAGATAATGAATTTGGATTAAGATAGTTAATTATGTAATAAACTTCGCTGCCAACTTAGAATTTTTAAATTAATTTCTGGAATAATTTGTACACAACCTATTTTTACAATAGTTTGTTTAATATAATTGGGATATTTGTAGAAATTAATTTTATAAAAAAATTGAAGACCTTATTTAATTATTTTCATGATTTCATTTACAAATTTTAAGAAAGGAATCAAAAAGTAATATTAATCAAAATAAAGATCACGAAAGCCTAAGTATCAAAAAATAACAAAGTAATAAAGATATTAAAAAAAATAAAGATTAGCATCCATTATTAATCCTTTTAATATTTGTGAATCCATCCCAAGAAAGAAATCGGAGTAAGAATATAATGAATCGACCTTATTTATCTTAAATTCGAACCCAAGATGTAAGAAAATTAATTGCTAATTTAGAATTCAATAATTGTTAAATATTTAGTATTTCTAAATTGTATAAACTAAAAATTCAAGAAATCCTTAACCCTTGTTATTATAATAAAGTAAATAATAAATAAAAACCTGCTGGATTTGTTTTTCCATTTAATCATTATAATCTCTGGGAATATAGATTTTCCATCCATTCAATATTTATTTATTATCGAATACAATGTATAATTAATAATAAGATCAAGATCCTTCCATATCATTCGAACATTTTCCAACTTTTGATTTCTCAACATCACAAGTTTTTCATTTTCATTTTCACTATTAGCAAATTTCTCATTTATATTATGTATATTACTTTCTCGAGTTGATTTATTTTATGATGATTTATCTAATTGTAAATAAAGACAATTTGGATTTCAAATTTTCCAATCGAAGATTGGAAAGGGCTTATAGTTTTTTCAATAACGTACATAATTCTTGTTTATATTTTTATCTTAACAAACGATCCGCAACTAAAGTATGGAATAAAATGATTTTCATCTGAATTGATAGCCTGAATTTTTATTAATATATTTAGAGTAGGATTTATCCAAAAGTGTGCCTAACTTCATAATTCATTCTTGTGATTGATTTTCACGCGGAATTTTAATTTTTGGGGGGTTCGTTTTTCTGAATTGAAATTTTAACTTTGCTTATTATATTCTATTCAATATTAATAGCAGAATGTAAGACTTTAAGTTTTAATTCTTTGATATTTTATCATTTTATTCCAGCTTCACACTAAGTTTTATTAAATTCGGACACAATTACAGCTCTTACAATGATTTTTATAAACTTAAATAATGAAAATTCTCATATAAGTCTCATTTACAAGATGAAATTTTAAAGCTCTATTTATAATAAATAAAAATCGTAATCTTCTAAACAATAAAGAAACATTAAACTATTTTATTGATAATTTCTTCTAATGATTTATCGGCGTTTGTATTTCCATTTTCTTTTGCTTTACTAAACCAGTGTATGGCTTTTAAAATATCTTTCCGAGTTCCATACCCTTCATAAAAGCATTTCCCAACCCTGTATTGGCTATTGACATGATCACTTTCTGCAGCCTTTTTAAACCATTCAAATGTTTTCACTTTATCTTTATCAATTCCAATACCGATTTCATAAAAATATGCTAAATTACTCTGTGCTACGGGATTTCCTTTTTCAGCAGCCTTACTATACCATTTAAATGCTTCTTTAAGGTCTTTACCCACGCCTATACCATTAAAATAACAATACCCAATATTAGACGTCGCATTGATGCTTCCAGAAAGAGCAGATCTCATACACCATCGAAATCCTTCAGATTCATCTATAGGAGTTCCTATACCCTTTCTATGACAATTACCAACATTAAATGATGCTACAAGACACCCTTCTTTAGCAGACTTTAAATATAATTCAAATGTTTTTTTTGCATTCTTTTTAACACTATATCCAAATTCATAACATTTTGCAACAAAAGTTAAAGCTCTAATAGACCCTTCACCAGAAATTTTGGAATAAATCTCAAATGCCTCTTTCTGATTTTGTTTAACGCCTAGACCTTTTAAATGCATATCTGCAAGATAGATGAATCCAATCTCTCTGTTGTTTTTGTGCAATTTACTTAATGATAATGAATTTTCCGAGGTATTCTTCATATGAATTATTTCTTTAGTAGCTAAATTAAAGAATTTAAATCCCATCTTGTTATCAACAATAGTGCCAATACCATATTTATAAAAAAATCCGATCAAGCTAGTAAATTTATAATGAGAATGAGATGGAAGACTTAACATTTCGTATAGAATTTCAACTGGATTCTTGTTGTGTTCTCTAATATAATTTTTAACCATAAATGAATGCATTTCTAACTCCTGTTTTTCATATAAATCAATGAAAAATTCAAATAAATCCTTAATAAATATATTATCTTCATCTGAGACGTCAACAAAAGGTGGATCAGCTTTAGGTTCATTTTGTCTTAACAAAGAATAATCTTATATTAATTAATAACTTGGGTATTTAAACGTATATTAAAGAAATTAAAGAAATGCAAATTACTTATTTGATTTTTCTGATTTAACAGAAATAACTTCATCAGTGACGTTGTAAGGTTGCGATGGAGGAATTTCATTTTCAACACTTTTATGAGAAATGATAATTTCAGAAAGATTTTTAACCACTTGAGAAATATTTGGTCGTGAATTTCCATTGTGTTTCCAGCAATCTACCAAAAATATTTACCATTACATTAATAAATTATTATGTATATTACATAAATGATCTTAATAAATTATTATAAATTTATACCTGTATATATTTCTTTGTATTTAGGTGGAGTTCCAAGTATAATCATTTCTCTTTTTCCTTTCACGATATTATTTAATAAATCTATATTTGATGAGAGTTCCATTTCAAAAGGAATATTGCCACTAGAAATTTCCCAGAGAATAATTCCCAGACTGAAAACATCTGAACTCTTATTTTTACCAATTGTGTTGAAGATTTCCAAATATTGAGGGTCTATATATTGAATTGGGCCAAGAGTATTTTTAAGAAATCTTAATGAATCGGGCATAATTTTTGTTAATTCAAAGACATTTAATTTAATGTTTTCATTATGAACAAGAATATTTTCCGAGTTCTAATAAAAATTCATAAAATAAATTTAGAATTAATTCATGCGTACATTGCATTGAATATGAATATTGAAGAATTATTACCAATTTTCCATGAATAATTTCATTGGAATGTAAATACATCAAAACATTTGCAATCTGTTTTGCAAGATTTAATTTTGTATTCCAATCCATTTTTTGGAAATTCGCTTTCAAATATTGACGAAGAGATCCATTATAAGCATATTCGAGAATAATCATATAGTTATTGGTATTCTCTGTAAAAATATCATAAATTAATAAAATAAATAAAGGAGTAATAATATTTGAATATTGAGAAAATTTTAAATATTTTTACCGTGCTTAGTAACGCCATAAAATTTAAGAATGCTGTCATGAATTTCCAATTTTCGATATCTTTTAATCTTTTTCAATTAAGAATATAAAAATATTAGGGTAAATTCAAATAATAGAATAAATGATTAAATTTAACTTACTTCATTAATTAAATTGTCAAGTGTAAATTTATCATTTAAATAAACACATTTAAGAGCAATAGTTTTTTGAGGAATTTTAAAAATGGCCTTATAAATATTTCCACTGATTAATTTTACATTCTCAAATTCAGAATATTGATAAAATGTAATATTTTCTTTTCGAAGAGTATCTTCAATGATTAAATTGTCCATCCTAGTCTCACATTCTTTTGTATTTTGCGACATGACTATTTATAAAATTTAATCGCTATGATTATTGAGTACGCCAATTTTATACATGTATCGTAAGTCACAGTTACACCACATAAATTTTCCTGTATGATATTACAAATGATTAGGTAATGTACGATCGAATTTATTTATTTTTTTTAACCTATTAAAAAAAAGAATATATTACCGAAAAAACAAGATAGAACCAGAGTAAAAATTGAAAAGTTTTTTTTATAATCACAGGAAATGTTTAGAAAATAGTTTAATTTTTTATTATTTTTTTTTTGGAGACGCATTTCTTATTGATGATTTGTTACTAAAAAACTTTAATTTTCTTAGTTTGAATTAGAATTAAATAAGCGAAAAAGAAAGTTCTAATATTGTTTTTATTTATTAAATAACTTTATTTATCCACTACGAAATCAATTTATTTGTCTAGATGTTGGAGATCGGCACTAAATTATTACAAAATTAGTATCACAGATCATGTGATAAGTTAGATAAACGTACAAGAACATGATTTGACAAAAAGATATCAGATTATATAAAATCTAGGGGTAGGGGGGGACAACTTATATGAAACGTGATTAGTGTAACCATAATGAACTGTCCACCACGAATTTTATGTAGATCACCGATTTATATATAACCAAGACACAATTGTCATATACAACTTTTCAACTACGCAGTTTCTCAATGCTGATGGTCGAAGTTAGGTCAGACTGGTTGAGAGCTATACATTGATAAAATTTCATGGCCATTTGTTATTGATAAATATATATAATAGTGTTTATTTAGTAATTGATCAAAAGTAATTATTAAATTATAAAATTATTTAATAAAATTAAGTTAAAATGGTTTCACTTTAATAATAGGTTAAAATAATCTATTATCTATTATTATTATAATTGGCAAGATAGTTTATATATATAGCATGACTCAAAGAATATTATTTTGAATAGTTAATCATGTCCCAAGAATGAAAATGAAAAAGAATGGCAGATCTGATAGATAATTTATTTATTGAAGTTACTTTTCAAAAAGAAAATATCTCATTTTATCATCAATATTCTGAATTTGGAATGTGAAATTAATTAGCAAAAATGTTTGAAACCACTTTAAAACTTTTTAAAAAACTGCTGTTAAGAATATTTACTTAAATGACAAATTTACTCTAGATAATTTAATAAATGAAGTATATTCTTAATTAGAATTTAAATTTCCATTAATAATTTTTATATTTTTAAATGAAAAAGATTAAAAATATCAAAATTGCAATTACAAAGTAAAAATACTTATTATTTACTATTTTTATGACATTCTGTGATTGACATCATCCTGTGAATTTCTGTTCAATGATCACTGTTAAAGATGTGCAGGTATCATTTTTGATAGACTTATTTTTAAGTAATGTGGTGCAATTAATATATAGTATGAAAATGGAATAATTTGTTGCATACGTTATTAAAATATCAAAAAAAATAACCTATCAACAAAAAAAAATACTTTTGCAACAGATATAACTGATGTCATGTTTTAAAAGATAACCCATTAGAATTTTATAAAAAACAAAATTAGACTGCTTCTCCAGACTTATAATGGTCCCATTTTCCTAGCATATTATCAATTACATTCACAAAGAGCCTAAACTTATTTTGAGCGAGATACAGAAGAGAATAATGTTTTCTTATAATTGATATTCCTCTAAATATTTTTTCTTTCATATCAAAATCTAATTCCTATAATAATTTTTTACTAAGAATATCATTTTCTTCACATTGCTATCAATGTGTTCAAGTAAAGTAAATTGAAATAACTCATACCAAGATCTTATTACATTCAAAATGAAAATAATAATAAATTCCCTTGTTGTTGATCAAATGCATTGTCTGTTTTTCTACTTTAGTCACCATATTTGGATCAATAAAATCAGTGAAAATAATGTAAATTTTACTTGAAATTTTTTTATATAAAATTACTATCAGAGTTAATTCATTATTATCATTAATGATCATCTTCACTATCTTATTTCCACAAACTTAGATATATAAAAGATGTGATGAAGCTTTCATATTATTTCCTTCTTTAGATAAGAGTGAATTTAATAGATGTGGAATGAGATTCATTCTTAATGCATAACTTTGAACCAATGGAAGTAATATGTTTTTGTATGAATTAGGCCAGAAATCAGTACTTCAATCTGTATAGCATTTTACTTTTCTGTTATTACTGGAAGCTTTTTTCTTATATCAATTTTTATGCCATTTTGCTTAATTTTTTTTGATCATCACTTGAATGATGAATGATTTATTTTTCTGTTGTCATCTCAATATTACTACTCTGCTTGCTATAAAAAAAGGAACAGGAAGCTAAAGAATGAATATCCTGAAGCTAACTGTGACATACATCAGCAAGCTTAAATTTAATATTATTTTCTTTACTATTATAATTCTCTTCTAAACTTTATTTAGTCTTCTGTTACTGTGAAGAATGAATCCCAAAGGGTGAATGTGAAACAGTTGTGAAGTGAAGCAGAGCATAGTTAACTATTTGGTTTTCATTTTATTTTTAACTACCAAAATTTATATTAATTCAAAGTTTATCTACAATTTAATATTTTCACAATTTAACTTTATCCACATTAACAAAAAAAATTACTATTCTATAACATATTCAATTTCACATTTACTTTTCAACCAACTCATTAATTTTCTGATACCCTTATTAATAAAAGTTAGGCCAGATTTTATAACTAGAATATATAACAAAGGTACTAAAATTTTCTAAAGAGTAGTTCAAAGGGTACCAAAATTCGAGTACCAAAAAATTTTTGATATATATTTTAAAATAAAAGTATCAAATTTATAAATTAGTAGAGTTAACATGAACAAGAATACTTTTTTTTAAAATGTTTCTGATAATGCCTATCAACATAAATACTTCTAATGTAATCAGGATATCATCCACTTAATGATAATACACCCTTACTATATTCTAAACACATTACTCTATTTTTTGATATTTTATGATAACAACACCTATATAGATTCATAGATATACGTCCAAAAACTTTACCAGATGGTTTAAGATATTTACAAGTATATTCACCAGTCTTTTTATAAGGTAAAAATTAAATTTAAACAAAAACTTTTATATAAGTAATATATACAAAACTTTATATTTACCAAATATTATACATATTCAAATGACAACTACTATTCAAAATACTAACCAATTGTCTGTAGAGCTCAAAACCTCACTTCCAACATGGCAAGATATCGAAAAATCAATAATAAATATTTTAAGAGCTAGTAACTTTTATAACAAAGATAAAAATACAGGATTCATGGTTTATTATAAAAAGCAACTTGATGAATTACATAAATCAAAAGATCGAGAGCAATATATTATAATCAAAGCTAGATCACTTCTTCCTAATGAAGAAATATATGATACAAAAATAAAAGCATTCACCAATTCCTATTACAAAAGTGAACCAAAAATTAGACAAGCTATTTTAAATTATCTCAAATTAATTTACAAAATTGCTAAAGAATATTTTATTACAGAAGATGAAAGAGAAGAAGAACTCCAAGCATGGCTTAACTCTTGAGTAGGTTCGAAGAACCATGATCCTTGGATCACCCTTCAGGCTTGCTCTACAATATTCATTGAGAAGGATATTCAACATTCTTAATAATCATTAATTCTTCTCAAACAAAAGATCACTTTGGTCTATTACTATTTTCATCCATAAGTCAATATAAGACTGGTTGATTTTTTTGTATCAGAAATTCTTTAATGTGTTAAATTTGAAGAGACCAATTACAATCAGTAGCACATTTTCTACTACTTTTCAATTCACCAGGATTAAGTAAATATAAAACAGAATCTTTATATGTTAAACAAACTTCATCATATCCCATAGGCCCATATTTAAGTTTAGATGATTTAGCATATACATGTTTTAATTTTTGAGCTTCAACAGAAGTCATATCAATTAATCAAGTTTTTGTATTATCAAGTTTTTTAAGAAATATAGGAAGATCTTCTACCCAAGCTCTACAATGTTCTGTTGGAAGTAACAATAGCTTTATAGTATCTTGAATAAAAAATGTCCACTCTTGCAAAGTCCAATTAAATCTTTTAACTATACCTTGTCTTTTTTTTAATTTGTTTCTATTAATTTCTACATTATACTTATTCATTAACTCTTCACATTTTCCATAAAATTCTGAACCAAAATCAGTTTGTAATATCTCTAGTTGTATAAGAGGAAAGTTGTGAAATTTAAAAAGTTTTATAAATCCTTTAGCAACACTATCAGAATCTCAATTGGTTAAAGAACAAACTCACTTAGTTTGACTCGCTATATCAATACATGTTAAAGTATATTTATAAATCTTATTTCTAACTTTATCGTGAGGCATATAATATAAATCAGTTTGTACAACTTTCATCGAAACAGTAATTTATTAAAACTAACACAAAGAATATATTTTGATTGAGGTTTATGAATTAAGTATAATCAAGTTATTCTTGAATTTCGACTAATGTAAAATCAAACCCACCTTGTTTTGATACTTCAAGAAGATTTTTAGTAATTCTTTGATATCCAGACTGATTTAGAGCTTGACTTAGGTATAAATATCATGAATTAACTGTAGGAACAAGGCAAGCATCTTTAACAAAATTAACACAAGAAAAATTCTTACCTATAGATATTCCAGAAACTTATGAAGAAAGAATTCAACTTTTATTATTACAAACATCAAATAATAATACTGATGCATTGACAATCTTATAGAACTACCTATCAGATGGACTCTTTTCAAGAATGGAAAATACAGCTCCAGTAGATATATATGTATTTAAAAAATATCTGGCTTAAGCATCAACCTTCTACTTTTACATATAATGGAAATAAAATTTTACCTATTATTACAACTAATTCATCCTCCATCCCATATCAACTACAACTTCAAGAAAACAAAAATAGGACATTAGAACATTTAAAAAGTATTGCTATGAGATTAGGATATTTAAACAGTGCATCTTGAAATCCTGATGTTTTAGACAATTTTATCAAAAATAAGTTATGCACAGGATTAGGATATGCAAATTATAATTTCAGAAAAGAGCCTTTTGGTCAAGTTAATGAGACTAGTACTAGAGTAATTAGCAAAGCTAGTACTTGTAGTACTAAGAAAATATATTTTACAAAGAAACCAACTAAAGTTACTTACAAATGTTCAAGTTGTAGAAAAATTGAATATAAAAAAATAAGTATCCTAAACTTATAAGAAAATCAAGAAGATTAATTATACTTATCAATCTGAACCAGGAAATTCTGATCAAGAGAATAAATCTATAGTAGTATTAGATGATTCTGATTAGGAAGGGACTGAAGATGAAGAAAACATCTTTAATAAAGAACTGCAATTATGTTTTAATATAAAAAAAAAAGTCAGATTCCTGTAAAGAAGAAGTTTTTTACTAAAAAAAAATTGATTGTTACTTTGGAGCAGGAAGTATTTCTTGAATCCCTTAAATACATGATATCCAAATTAATACCTAATTGCTCTAGGGAGATTTTATTGAACTTCATACATTTCTTAATAATTTGTTTACAAAAATAAAAGACAATTTCGATTCATATTATGGTAAAAAGTATATAGTCAAAGAAAGAAATAAAGTATGAAAGATTGTTGCAAAAAAACATTTAACTATTTTTCAATCCTTTATTAAACTTCTTAATAGACAGAGTTCAAAACTTTAAATTATAAAGATACAAATTAAAATTATGACTTTGTATTTTATTCAAATATTCCAGAAAACTTGACAATTCTATAGCATATATTAAAAATACTGAACTTCGCTCTTTAAATCATATAATTAAAGTATATCAAAGAGTACAAATAATCTGAAATTGGCTTAATCCTTTTGAGATTAATTTTTTCAAAATAGAACCTAATGATATCGCAACTATTTTGTGTAAAATAAATAATTTGATAATAGCCTATGCAATTTTAGATACTGGTGAAGATTCTTCAATGTTTATGATAACATTCCTGAGTATTTAGGAATAAAAATAGATAAAAAAAATGTTCACAAACTTACTGACGCAGTTGAAGATTGCCAAACTATTGTTACTTAGTATAATATTCCTATAATCATAGATACTGGAAGAAATTCTATAATTATTCATGAAGATATATCTGTAATACTCACAAAAAAGGATTAAAATGAAAAAGATATATCTATAATGATACTTGGTACAAAATGATAATGTCATATCAGGTAGGATCCTATAATACATCAGGAAATTTAATTAAGTGTAGATTTACAGAAATATCATATAACCTCCAGAAATCTATACCTGAAAAATTTAATTTTTGACTTTGGCCAAGATTTAGGTGACAAGAAGTGAGTTTTTACTAAGTTATTTCTAAGATAGATCAAAAGCCCTAGTTTTTGACTACAAGATAATATATAATTCATTACTATAGCATCAATATTTGTGGAGAAATTCATGTTTAAATTCAAATATCCATGAAAATTTATGCTATAATTCTTCCATAAATTTTCGTAATTCTGCTGAAAATTTTTTATGTCACAAAAATTTCCAGCAGAATTGCAAAAATTTACAAAAAATTATGGCATAAATTTTCATAGACGTTTGAATTTAAATATGAATTTCTCTGCAAATATCAATGCTATAGTAATGAAACATATATTGTCTTGTAGCCAAAAATCAGGGCTTTCGATTTATCTTAAAAATATCTTAGCAGAAAATTGCTCCTTGTCACCTAAATCTTGACCAAAGATAAAAATTAAATTTTTCAGGTGTAAATTTCTGGAGGTCATGTGATATTTCCTTAAATCTATGTCTAATTAAATTTCCTAATGTATCTTTTCAAAATGATGTATAGAAAACTTTGGCATCCAAATGTGCAAAATTAGTGAAAATCACTAATCATATAAAATCAGAAGGAAATATACCCATGATGTGTAAGCTCAGGTTGCAGGATAAAAGGTTGAAATGATCTTAATAGTGACTTTTCCATCAGTATTGTATCAAAGATTTTCATGGAGTCACTGAAACAAAGAGTAGAGAAGTCATCAGAAAGAAAAATTACAGATATACATGGTGAAAAATATCTAGTTTGGAAATTGTGACCTAAGTCCCTATAAAAATAGGAAGTGTAATTGTAGTAGTAGATATAGATACTCTTTAGTATTTGACACTGACTGGCTGAGAAGAGTGGGTACAATTATTGATTATTAGTATTGTAAACCAACACTAAAAGACAGAAAATAAGTGATTAGTATCCTTTGCCAGAATACCAATGAAATGTTACTAAATAGAGATGATAAGAGTAATAGCAAAAGTAATGAAGAGAGCAACAAGAGTAGTGAAGATTCAGATGAGGAAACTGATGACAACGAGGTAAACTTTGTAAGCTTCTTATATAATCTACCTCAGCAAGGGACCAGTATGAGATATAAGATTACTTCTAAAGGAATATATACAAATTCAGAGTATACCACTTGGGAGACCTATGATTATCTAATATATTGTTTCGATGTTGTAAGAAAGAAGAAAAAATGTAAACAAGGATAACAAAGTATAGGATCAAAATTATCCTGCTAGTGTGAAAAATATCTTGAGACCAGGGAGAACAAATGTGAAACGTGCGAAGAACAATTACGAGAGTAAGAAACTATTTCCATACTACCACAAAACGAAATACAAGATATACATTATAACCTGACATAAGGAGGAGCAGAGATGTTTGAAGAAAACTAGTACAAACCTTTAATTGCAAAGATTATTGGAGAGTTCTCAAACTTAGTAGCAAGTGACCTTTTTCAACTAGAGAAAACTGGTGTCTATTAATATACAAAAGATGTGAAAACTGCGAAACTTATTAAGTTACATCCCTACTGAACTTCATCCTGACATCTAAATTTCTTGAAGGAGGAAATAGAGAGCATGTTAGTGAACAGATTAATCAAAAAGTTGTTTAACCCTTGGTCTATGCCAACAGTAGTAGCCAGTGTTAGCTTGTTTCTTTCTCTTATTTTTATTTTTATTTCATTATTCTTTATATGTATTATCATCTATATATTATATA
>CAJVPK010001135.1:0-14853 GCA_910592015.1 Diversispora eburnea | reverse complement strand
TAGTTTCCTATATAATATATACTAATAAAAATATGAAATTAAATTAATAAAATATAATTATAAATAAGCTAATATATAATAATAAAATAATAATATAATAAATGAATAAGACAAAAATATAGTAATAATAAAATTTGATAACTAGGGTCAACAATATCAATATCAATCAAAATACAGTGATATAAATTTCAAAAGATATTTGTTAATTATCTAGTTATTCTGAAAATCTTTAATCATAATATATTAAATCATCAAAGGTTTTAGGAATATATTAATACTAATAAACTTTGGATCAATATGATATCTAATAAAATTATAACAATAATATAATTACGTTCAGTGTATATAAATACTAACTTTAATTGTTACAATAAATTTCGAAAAATATTATTAACAATATAATTTCGGTATGATAAATTTTGAAGGATATTGTTAACAGTGCAATGTCGATTAAAATTACTGTGATAAATTTTTGAAGGATATCATTGACAGTGCAATGTCAATTAAAATTGTTATAATAAATTTCGAAGAATATCATTGACAATGCAATGTTGATTAAAATTGTTACAATAAACTTCGAAAGACATTATTAACAATACAATGTCAATTAAAATTGCTGCGATAAATTTTGAAGGATATTATTGACAGTACAATGTCAATTAAAAATCGTAGCAATATAAATGTAAGTGATGACTATCAAAATGATATATTATGAATATCTAACATAAACAAAAGTTATTGATATGAAATTATTGCGAAAATGATAATATTAGCAAAATTTTGTATATGAAGATATCAAAATTAATAATATTTAAAGATTATTAATACAAATTTACTATAAAAACAATAATATTCATAAAATTTCACATATGAAAATATCAAAATTAATAAATCTTCAAAAGTTATCAATATAAATTTACTATAAAAACGATAATATTTGTAAAATTTTGCCATGTGAAAATATCAAAATTGATAACTTTTGAAGGTTAATAGAAACTTTTGAAAGATAATATATTGAAAAATAGCAAAATATTTATGTTAACATTAACTTTTAAAAGTTTTTACTAGAAAAAATTTTCTGATGTAAAAATTGATCATTCTATTATATTTTATATTATAAATTAGCTAAAATCAAAATTCCTTTTTAATATAATATATCTTTTGTATTTGACCTGTATATGTGATTTTGTAGAGAATAATTTATATAAGTGATCAAAAAAAAAATAGTAACTATAATACAATTGTATTTATATAAAAATAAAAATAATATAAAACTAATTAGTAAAAATATAAATATAATTATAGTTATTTTGTAACTATATGGAAAATAGTTATAGAGAAATTTGATTATAATAGAATAAATATATTTTGATATAGGTTAAATATAAAAAAATTACTGTATTGAAAACAAATTTTTATTTTAATTGAATTTTAGTATAGGATATAATAGGATAATTAATTTTTTTTGATTTTTAGCTAATTTATAATATAGAAATCATCATTTAATAGTGATTCTTTTGTATTTAACTAGTGTAAATAACTTATATCAGAAATTTTATAAAGATGTTTTAATATATTATAAGTATAGAATGTTTAAATAATATATTAAAACATTATGTTCTAATATATTATAAATATAAAATATTCAAATAACATATTAGAATCTTGTATTTTAATATATTATAAATATGAAACATTCAAATAATATACTAAAATACTGTATTTTAGTATTCTACACTCCTTATTTAAAAGTTTAAAACCACTTAATAAATTATTGAAAATCATGATTATTTTTTTAACCAATTATTTTATCATAATTTATTATTTACAATATTATTTGTAAATAATTTTAAGAACTTTATTTATATTTAAAAAAATATATTTAATAAACTTTTGAAATAGTTTAATATAGACTAGTTTTTTATCAATTTTTTAATAAAAATTTAATTAATAATTTTAAATTTATTAAAAAAAAACTTTTATATAACAATAATATATATTTTTTTTTTATTGAAAATTCATGTTATATGTAATAAAAAAAAAATTCAATACTAAATCTTCAAAAATAAATAAATTAAAAATTATTAAAATTTCTAATATAAAAATGAATTTTTTTTTTATAAAAAAATTAATTAAAAAAATAATTTATTATACTTACATTTGTAAAAACTTAATAAAAATTAATCAATATCTAGTAAAATAATCATAAGATTTTATTACTACTTTTACTTTGTTTTCCATATTGTTAACTAGTTTTTGATAAATTTTATTTTCAATTTGTGATTAATATTTCTGTAAAAAAAATTTCAATTCTCTCAAATTTTTTGGATTTTCTTTTTTAGCTCAAATACATTATTTAAATTTATTCCATAGGTGTTTAATTGAATTTAAGTCAGGTAACTATTTTGACTACTGGAAAAAAAATATTTTCATTTGTTGTATAAAATTTTGTATTACTATACTAAAATAAATTAGTGTATTATCTTGTTAAAAAAGATGCCTCCTATTTTCTTCAAATTTTTTCAAAAATAATATCAAATGATAGTTAATAATTTCTTCTATATACCTGTTACTATTAATTTATTTATCAATTCTAATTAAAGAACCTAACCCATACCAAAAAAAATATTCTCATATCATAACATCTCTACCACTATACTTTACAATCGGAATAATGCAATTAATATCATATTTTTCTTTTGGAAACTACTATATATGAATTTTGCCATCATTTTTAAATAATGTGAATTGTAATTTATCACTTCAAATTATCTTTTTCAATTATTAATTATTCATGATTGCTTTTTACATATTCAATTTAAACAGATTTTTCTATTTTTTTTACTAATATTAGATTTTCTAAAAGCTGTTTGACTATAATATCCCATTTTATATAATGTACGCCTTAGTGTATTCTTGCTTACTTCATTTTCAGTACAGTTATTAAAATTTTCTTGTAATTGTTCAGATGATTTACAATGATTTTTAACAAGGATTATCTTGAGATGATGCTTATTATATTTAGTTAATTTTTTTGGTTGACCACTTCTAGGAATAACAGAAATAGTATTTTTTTCATGAAACCTAACTATAATGTTATAAATAGTAGTCTTTCTATATCCTATTTTTTTTTGAAATGGTTCTTTTTACTAATAATTTTTTCCCATTCAAAATTCAAAAGCTTTTTTTTTTTAACTATTTTGTAAAAACAAAAAATCATTAAATAAAACACAATTCATAATAATTATTATTAATGATTAGATAACACAAAAATATTTTTATTTATTTTATTTTAAGTCATACAATTATATAATTACATTTTTATATAAATCGTAGGGATGGTTTTAAACTTTTGAGTAGGGAGTGTATAAGTATAAAATATTTAAATAATGTATTAGAATATTTATCAAAAAATTTTTGGAGATAAATATATTTAGATTATATATGTTCTCAAAATTGATTTTGAATTTTTGAGGTATTTCGACTTTTTGAGATTTATGCAAAATCTATTCTATATATGGAAGTAAAAAAAGTACCTAGTTATATGTATCTTTAATCAAAAAATAAATTTGAGTGATCAAAAAATTTCAGGTTTTAAGTAAAATAATTTCGTCTTCTATGAAAAACTATTTCGACTTTTTTCTCTGAATTGTAATTTCGAGATTCCAAAATAATTTTGCGTGCAAGTATAATTTAGATATATTTGTCCACTTACACATTTATTCATATAAATTATATTAATTTACATTAATCTATATTTATCTACATTAATTTATATATTATATTAAATATATTTGTATATATTTAGTTTTTATTAATTGCAAATATATCTGCATATATTTGCAAGTGAAATTTTTCTGATATTGTATTCTAATATATTAGTACCATTTTAAAAATATTATATAAATGGTATTGTAAAATATTTTTATTTTTTGTTATAAGTTTATTTCATTATATATAGGTCAAATACAAATAATTGTTATATTGAAAAAGAATTCTGATTTTAGTTAATTTAAACAATTAATTTTTAGTAATTTTTAACTAATCAATAATATAGAAATTACAATTTGATACAGTAATTCTTTTGTAATTGACTAGTAACATGTTGAATATACAAGTCAAATATAAAAAATATGTCATATCAAAAAGAAATTTTGATTTTAGCTAATTTATAATATATGATATAATAGAATAATCAATTGTTACTGATTTTTAGCTAATCTATAGTATAGGAATTACCATTTGATCATTAGGAATTAAATAAAAATATTCTAATATATTATATAAACATTGTTCTATAGTATTCAACAAATGACACTAATATTTATATAACATATTAAATACAATGTTTTAATGTGTTCTACAAATGTTTCGTTCATATAGTATACTTATTCAAAATTATATAGAGATGTTCTAGTATGCTATATAAATGAAACATTCAAATAATATACTAAAAATATTAATTTTAATATGTTGTTAATGATAATCTGACCTTTAAAGAATATAATTAACTATTAGTTAAAGTTACAGTAGTTAAACTAAAATATATTACTACTAACTAATTTATACTAAAAAAAATATAATGTTTGAAGGATTTAAATATTGTGGATTTGTTCAAAAGAAGCAAAATTATGAGATTTTTATAAAGGTTTAACTAAACTATTCACAAAAGATAAGGTATAAACTAAACTAAATTGATAATTCCTAATACTAAATAGAGAATTATAACACAAAACTATATATCAAGATTATAAAGTAAAGTATAAATTAACAAGGGTTTTAATATTTCACTAAGGAATAATACAGAATTTTACTAAGAAATTATAACAGTATAAATAACAATTTATACAGGTATTTATTATTTATAAGGTAAATCACAAAATATTTTATTAATAGAATTAGCAAAGGAACTGAGAATTAACTATTAAACCAATTCTTTAACTAATTAAATTGAAACTGAACTGAACTAACTGAAAACTGAACAAAGAGAAATTCAGTCCTTTATATATATAATTGAAATTATAATAAATTATGCTATAGATTATACTAATGCATACACTATTAATTACACTAATGTATACATTATTAAATACACTTTCTATTACACTATCTATTACATAATATATTATACTATTGAATACACTATTGATTATATATACACTATGCTATTGATTACGCTCAGATCTACAGTTGCAATATTTAATAGTTGTACCAATTTCAAAATGATTTACATTAATAGTTTTCAATAAATATATACTAATAAAATATAAAATTAAGTTAATAAAATGATGATAAAATAATTAATAAATAAAAGTTGGCCATTAGGGTTAACAATATTATATAAACAAAACATTTGTAAAATGTCTTAGAATGGTATATTTTAATATACTATACAGTAGTTCACAAAAGTATTCAACAAAAAAAAAGTATCTTTGTTGTAATATTTTTTATTAATTTTAATAAAAAATTTAAAAAATTTTTATATATTTATATTTATTTTATTTAAAATTTAATATTAATATATTGATTATCACAATTAACACTTTGTGTCACCTGATGTTAATTGATTTTATTTATTTTATTGTTGCAATTCTTTTGCAACTTTTTTAATAAGGAAATAATGGATATTATAGGATTAAATACTTGATTGTATAATTGTATAATAATATTATTCTTGAGTTAATGAAATTAATTACAAACTATTATTATAAACCCTGGAATTGAAATAATACTTAATCTTGATGAATTGGAATAATACTCAATCATGATAAAACTGAATAAATAGATGTTAATACTAAAAGTAATGATGAACTTAAAAGATATTGAAATAAATTAAATGAAAGGTCTGATTCCCTTTCTAAAATAATTGAATCAGTGGTGCCTTCTAAAACAACTAAACAGTCTTACCTTCAGGAAAGGACTATAAACTTCTTAAAAGAACTGTTAAGTCACTTCACTGATTTGTCCTCAAGGGAACCAGGAATCACTGGTGACAACACAGATAAGTTATATTCTAATAAATTCATGTGAATATCCTGACAGATTAGCAATTAAGAAATAAGAATTTTAATTAATATAAGATTGATTATCATTGGCTTGAAAATCCACTATAAAACTTGCAAACCAAACTTATTTTGACCTGTAAACATAAGGTCCACAAGCCTATAAACTTATAATATTAGATTTGACTTAGCTTTATTTATAATAATTATAGAGATTTATGTCTAATAAAATTTTCTGATATTGTAAATAGCAATCAATCTTTATTTTTCAATATGTGAAATTTATTTAAGTATTGTCAAATTCTCAAATTAAATTATTTTTAGAGATTTAATTAAATTTGAAATTTATAAATCCCAACATAATTATTTGATCTAAAAAGAATCATCTCGTACAAAAATCAAATTGCCATTTTCTCTAATAATGTTTGGCCGATTTTCCATTTGACTTATTTGTTCCATAGTTTGTCTATAATCAGGATTTGATGGATTAAACTTTCGCGTAGATAATAATGCCTTAAAGTCAAATATATTTTGATATTCACTTATACACAGTACTTTATATGATAAAATTGATAATCTTGTTAAAGTTCTAATAATTGACCAAAATATATTGTTACTTTTTTACATTAACATTTATGGGAAAGCAATAAATATATTTACCCTTCCTTTGGTTCAAAATGTACACTAAATGGATAATTAGTGGATTTTGCAAAGGAAACCAAAGAAAAAATTTTCTAAAATTGGAAAATTTAGATAATTACTAAAATAACATGAACAATAAAAAATAAATAAATAAAAAATAAATAAATAATAAATAAATAACATACGACTAAATCTTGACGAGTAACTATGAATTGCACCTGTTCTTCAATATTGTATGTATCAAACTCACTTTTATATGCATATATATTAATTTCATCATTGGCTGAATGAATAAGAAAAAACAATATAAGATACGAAATACTTTAAAATTTAAAAGTACAAGATTTTTTATATAAATGTAGATGCTCCACCATCCGAACCATCATTGATACATTTTATATTAAGAACATTAACTCCATGGTTAAAGCGAATATCTTCATAATTTTTATCAATTATCTTCACCCATTTATCAAGAGTTGTTGAAGGAACGGACCATGAATTTTTAAATAGGTTTACGTTCGCATTCAATTCGATATCGAATTCATTTAATAAGTCATAAACAAAAGTATATTTGATTTTTGTTCCTATATATATACATATTAAAGAATGAAAGTTAGTAAATGGTAAAAAATAAATGAATAAATAAATGAATAAATAAATGAATAAATAAATAAATAAATAAATAATTCGTACCATTTTCAATAGTTTCAATGGAAAGAAAATTGTGAATAGAGGTTGATTCGTTATGTTCTGAAAGTATTATTGATGTGACATCTTTACTTTCACGGAATATATTTGCAATATTATTATCGGCCTCTAACTGGAAAATTTTTTTATATGGACAACACAATGATTTAAACATTTCTGCATTCATATTTATGAGAAAACGCCATGAGCCTTCAACGAAACCCGTTAATGTCAACTGTAATTGAAGATATAAGTTGATATTATATATTTAATTGATTATATATGTATTTGAATTCTAGAATAACCTTGCTTTGTTCAGCTACGATTATAACTTGAGCACAGTTACTAAATAATGTGTTCATTATTTCATAAAAATCTAAGGATATTATAATCAAAATTAGATTCTTTTATTTATTCATTTTAAGGTAAAAGGGAATATAATATAACTAATATATCTACAGGCTAGGTAGGGAGTTTTGACTTCGGCAAATAAGCAAATACTCATTTTCGTTTTTGTCTTGTCTTAAGTTGATGTATATAATTAAAATTTAATATTATCTTATTATCTAATTTTTTTTTAATCTTGCTTAAAAAACAAATATAGAAAATTATAGAATCAGACAAAAATAAAGTCCTAAACAAAAAATTTAATATCTTTTATCTTTTATAATTTTGTGATGTAAAGAACAGCACGTGTCTTTTTTTTTGCACCCAATCATGTGACACCTATATTTTCATATAAAAAATACCCAATTGCACAAAAGTATCAAGTATCAGAATCTATGTCAAATATGAATGGTACGATGCCTTCAAGGACTGTTGGAGGAAACCCTTTGATAGCAAGAGTTAATGGAAGAATGGGTATTATCCTTAGATTCTATTTTTTTCATAATCTTTCGTTCAAAAGATTAATGTTACATACGCGGTTAATTAAAATAAAAATGATATCGAGCTTTAGTAGATATCTATAAGTTCACTCTATTGATTCATATTTTTCATTATATTTAGCATCAAATGTGGCTTCATGGAATTATACTCCAAGTTCCTCATTAACGTCTCAAAACATCTCATCACGACAACAAACTTTTACATCATATCCAAACGCAATACATAATGTACATTCTCAGCAAAACGACATATTAGATATGTCTGAATTTCCAGCTTTAGGCAGTACCAACACAACTTCTAATAATGCATCTGCAAGTGGTCTGGGGTCAAGCTATGCAAACACAGCGCAAACAGGGACTAATTCTGTATCGAACGATAACAGATCTCTACATCATTCACAGCAGTCGCAGGAGTTTACAATTGATGACTTTCCGGCTTTGCCTGGAACAACAAGTAATACATCAAATCGAGGAGTAGTTGGTTCACAGTCAACGGTGTCGCAACATCATCTTGTAAATCAAAATATAGTTGATGGACTAACAAACGGAAATAACATCCCTACTGAAATGTCAACTTCCGGAGGTCAGGATGGACGAATTAATGTTGGTATGTTTTGGGCTTATTTTATTTCTGGGTATTGGCCAAGCATCAATTCCATAAAAATTAAAGATTTTACTCCTTGATGTAATATGATCAGGTGGACTAAGACCATCGACACAACCAGCAGTGAATTCTGTGTCCGAACAGAACAAAAAGGTGTGTGTACTACACACAGATATCGATTTATTGTAATTTAGTCAGTATATAATTAATTAAAAACCCATTCAACACAACCTAATGCAAACACTTTGGAAAATCAATAATGATACTGAATTATTTGAATTGTATCGCGTCGGGATTCGGCTTTTTATGGATACGTATAGAACTACTTTACAAAAGCCGGAGGTAGTGTACAAATCTTGCAACAATTTCCTTCTTCCTCATCTTCGATGATGCCGTATTCACTAAATGGGCCACTCACTCCATCAACGCCATACTCTATATCTTTAACGGGCACGCCTTATCCATATTCGTCAAACATACCAAATATGCAATCCTCCGTAGGAGCTGGAGCTGGACCTGGACCATCATCATCACCTTCTGGTGTTGCATCAGCAGATGGATTTGGATTACTCGGTTTACTAAGCGTAATACGGATGACAGATCCAGATTTAAGCATGTTGGCATTGGGAAGTGATCTTACAACATTAGGTTTAAATTTGAATTCGCCTGAGTATGTATCGATTCGAGGTAAACTCTACATTTTTTGGGTGCCTGGAAAAAAAGGACATTCTGGGAATCCAAAAAAAAGAAATTTATCTTTAACATTATTCTACTGGACCCGTATTTTTTAATATTTCCTTTTACAGTGCGCTTTACGCGACATTTACTTCACCGTGGGCAGAAAACAATCAAGTTGCAGGAATGATTGAACCCGAGTACCATTTACCATCTTGTTATAATGTACAACCACCACCACCAGCACAATCTAAAATAGGATCTTTTTCGGATGAGACGTTATTTTATATTTTTTATAGTATGCCACGAGACATATTACAGGAGGCTGCTGCACAAGAATTGTAAGTTTTTGTTAAATTATGTTCGTATAAATTAATAACGATATATATATATATATATATTTCACATTTTAACGTGTTACTTCCTTTCATTATAGATATAATCGTAATTGGCGTTACCATAAAGATCTTCGACTTTGGTTAACTAAGGAACAAGGAACCGAGCCATTTACAAAAACACAAGCTTTCGAGCGCGGTAATTACATTTTTTTCGATCCATCCAGCTGGGAAAAAGTCAAGAAAGATTTTCTTCTCATGTATGAATCGTTAGAAGAACGACCTGCTACAATGCTAAGTAGTGTGGGTGGGTCATCATCATCTACAAATCTTGGATCCTTAGCACCCTCTGGATTTCAATACTGACATAACTAAATATAAACTGTCCCATGAATTAATTAATGACCGACCTTCCGACTTTGGAATTATATACTTGAGTATTTCTTATATTTCAAAGCTTATTTTTTGTGCAATCTTGTATTCATAATAGAATATTTTATTATACTTAATAAATAAATTATTAAATTTACATCATGTTATTTTAAAAAATGTATTTTGAAATTTTAATTTATGTATTTATAAAAGGATCCGTGCGTTGGATTGACATGGGCATTATTTATTATAATTCTTGATTGAATATTGTTTTTATTTTTATAAAGGAATCTGGGAAACAATAAAGGCTTACAAGGTGCAAAATCAAAATTAAGCATATTTTATTGAAATTAGGAAGAATTCCATTATTTTACTGATGTATAAAGATTGATTAAACCTTGGCATGTTTTTATGAATTCATTATTAGGTTTACTCTTAACTAATATTTATCAATTTTACACAAAGTTTATAAAATGGTTTTTCTTCTGTAATTGCATCTTTTATAGTTTATTAATTGGACACCCTGCGATTACAAATATAAAAATACTATAATTTGAATTAAAATACTGTAATTTGAATTAAAATACTGTAATTTGAATTAAAAGTACTGTAATTGCACAAAAAATCATAAACTGTATTTTATGGGGTCAACTAATATGACAAATTTATTGAATATAAGAAGTATTAAAAATTCAACACGAACCATAGGTATTTTGATTACATGAATTATAATAACATAGAACTTTACTTTATCTTCAACTCTACTGAAAATTCGAGAATTCAATTTTTGAATATTACATTTTTCAACGAGAATATAAAGCTATTGTTTGTTTCCATATCAATATCTTCGATTTTTAATTATTCCAAGCTAAAGGATTGTTAATCCCTAAGTAACTTATCAGTTCTTGTAACTTTTACGATAAATACTGTCTCTACTTCCTCGAAGAATTAATTGAATTAATTGAATTTCTATAGTATATTTTCTAAAAAAATATATAGTAGATAGTTGAATTACTCTTGGAAGTAATTCGGGAGTTTGAATGATTCTTGCTGGTAAAACAAGGGATTTAACTGGTTAATTTGGAAATATAAGATATTGGTTCAAATCATCCCAAAGCTGCATTCCAAGGATTTCTCTATAAGGCTTTATTTTCTCCCAAATATATAATATCAGAAATATGAATATTGTCGTAGAGTTCATAGAATTTTATGCAATTTCTCATTTGATAACATAATCCCAAATTTTAATTTCTTCTAATTACAAGTTCTCTTTTTAAAATAGAAACTAATGCTCTTTCTTGAAATGAAGTGAAATAAAATCTCCTGATTCAATTCAAATTTGGATAATTTGCTTCAAACCTTTAAAAACATCCATTTATTACTATCAAAGATTTGGATTCAACAAATTTCAATTTATTAGCACTAATTATTAATTCATAAATGGTTCTAGTATCCAACGTTAACAATTCCACTATAGATGTATATTTAAATGTATAATAAAACGCATATTTAATTACGACATTGTTATATCACACCAGTAGTGTTCAACACCAGTGATTATCAACCAATAAAAATAGAACACATGATTCAATAAAAATCGGCACATGATTTTGTAACTGTGATGTTATTTATGTTATTTAAGTAGTTTTTTAATCAAATAAAATATGCGTTACATTATATCATACTATAAAAAATAAATTTTTTGAATAAAAATGACATGTATTTATCCTTTTCCAACAATCCCTTCATCTTGCCCACTGGTCTTGAAGTTAATTGGCAGTGATCTTTTCTTTCACTAGACAAGTTCATACATTATATCCTTTTTCATTACAAATTCTGCATGTTCTTTTATTGCTAGATTCACCATTTGTTAATTCATTTGATCCATTATCTTGTAAAATTTTTTGAAGCTTTTTATGTAGCAATTTCTTGTGACTTTTATCATCAATACTATTTTCTTTGTCATTTTGATTGGGTTCAAACATCTCTCTTTTTTTGCCTTTACGATTTGTGTTCACATGATCAAAACCTTTGAGCTTCTGGCCTTTCGTCTTGATATCAATAGGATTATTAATAGTAGAAGCAAACTCGATAATATCATTGCCATTCTTAACTTGACCAATAATTTCAGTTTCCATTTTCTTGGCTAACTTTAAGTAAATTTCATAAAGTTCCTCTGTTCTTTCTGTTATAATGGTCAAATTAAGTATTTTTTTCATAATACCAAATCCTCTTCCATATTGTTACTTTTGAGTCATCTCTTTACAAATCTTTCTAGTAAAGACATAGTTGTCCCGAATAGTATCTAAATGTAAAAAATCAACTTCAGTAATATAGGTACTATCCAAATTTAAAATGCTAAATTCCAAATCTCAAATCTCAAATTACTAATTGTCAAAATTCCAAATTTCAAATTATGCCAAATCCCAAATTCCAAATACTATAAAAACTAAATTTTGACAGTTGAAATGTCAAAATAATTTGGGATTTGGGTGACATGTATATTCGATAGCATGCTCAACTGTATCAAATTCCTGACTTGAAGTTGCTAAAAGAGCTGGCTCATGATGAAAACTTAAATTTCCATCCATAACTGACAAATCCGTATGCTAACGTTATAGCACAAGTCCAATATGAAATTTAGTGGTGGAGGAAATCAACATTACCACAAAAAAATGAAAGTATATAAGATCACGATTGATTAATGTTAGACACGTACAAAGATGTGTTACATTGTTATATAATACTATAAAATGTTCACTTCTTTTATTAATAGAAGATACACATCAAAGTTCATGAATTCTTATCAGATCAAGATCTGTAATTAACTGGTCAAGTTTGATTATATAGGTGTCAAACAAATCCTCCGAAAATATGTTTTCTGGTGAATCTGATGCAACCTATTACAAATCAAAAATATTATTTAGTAAGAAGAATAACAAAGAAAAAAACTTAATAAAAACTATATGCAAATATCCATTTTTCAAATTCGTCCTCTAAACTAATTATTTGATATCAATAGTGCATGCTGTGATTTATTTCGTGACATTGTAGTTTAAGAATTGTTGGCATCAGATAATGTTAACAGGATACATCAAACCTTTTGAAGTAATAGTTATAATAGTCTTTATCTTGACTTACAGGAAGCTTACTCATAATCTCATTCAACTTAATAAATTAATTTTCTTTCAACAACAGCCTTTCAATTACAGATTCGAGTTCTATAAGAGTAGTCATCCCATTTATATGATTTTTAATAATCCTGTTGTATAATTTGACACATTGAGTATTTTGTATTCCTATATTAAATGCATAATGTATAAAACACGGCATCCAGGCTTTTCGACAATGGTAAAGCTGACATTGTAAGTAATTGACAGTATCATCATATTTAGATAATAGTTTAACCCATCTTTCCTCAAAAATTGATTCTACATGGCTATTCCATGCATGACAAAATGCTGCAAAAAATTTGTTCCATTTTTTGTCATAATATTTATTCAAAAAATACTTTTTTCAATTCTTTCTAATATGGAATAAGCAAAAATGATGCTTAGTTTTTGGTCAAGAATTGTTTACTACAGCAACCATCACAGGATCAGCATCTGTATAGAGCAAATACAATATTAATTCACCTGTTGTATTAAGAAAACTCTGAAATACTTATTCAAAACTATTCTTGATTTTGTTCAAAAGTACGGCCGTTACTACAAGACGAGAGTAATTATGATTATTTACAATAATAATAACACACAAAATCATCAAATGGCAATTTATTTTAGTAGTTGTATCAAAAAGAATAATGTTGTGAAAACGTGAACACAGTACTTGTTGACTTGGACGCATCTAGCAAAACTAATAAGATGATTATCTTGGTCTTCAAATTGTGCATCAATATGAAAAGACAAATTTTCTTGTTGTTATTTCATAAAATCAAGATACATTGATCTAGCGTCACTTTTAACATGTTTTTTTTCGTGGTGAATAGAATTAACCAAGTTATATACATTACAATCATGGATATATTTTTTCAGATTTTTGTACTGCAAAATTTTAATAATTGCACTAGGACATATACCACATGCAACGAGCAACTGAATATCATCATGTATTTCTGGAATAAACCTTCGATAACTGGACGCGAGAGCAGAAATGTTTTCTACAAGTTCATAATTATGTTAATTTTTGACCTTTGTGATATAAACTAGATTGTCATTTTTCCAGCAGTAGATGTTAATACAAAATTTGCAGTTGGTAGAGTTATGTCCTTTATTATAACTTTCTTTTGTATATGCTTCTTTTCTAGACACATATTTTTGATTTCGCAAGCATGCATAAATATGTTGTCTAGATAATCTGTTCTCTTTATCTTTTTCACTATGAGTTATTGTAAATACAAAACCTTGTTCTAGTCTATGGTTTTTAATTCACCTTGAAATTAAAAAACAGTTTAGATTAGTTTAGGTTAATTTAAGATCATAATATCTTCAGACACTCATCAGTAATTATATTAATTCGAAAACCTTCGAAATTATATCGCAACGTTAGATTTCGAAGGTTATCGATTGTGTTGCAACCCTTCGAAATCGAAATTTAACGGTTAAATTTCGATACGTAATATTTCGTTATCAAAAACCTTCAAAGTTCAA
>CAJVPK010001134.1:0-14868 GCA_910592015.1 Diversispora eburnea | reverse complement strand
AAAGAAATCTAACTAATAAACTAATATAATAATGTTAATAAAAATATATATAAAAATTAAGAAATAAGGTTAACACTATTTAATAAATCTATTTTTATAAAAAATTTATTTTAGTGATTAATGAAAATCATTTTCGATAATCAATATAAAAATAAATTTATTAAAAATAGTAAAAAAAAATAATTTTTTTTTACTATCACATGGAAAATAGTAAAATAATTAATTTTTTTTTACTATTTTTATCACTTAAAAATAAATATAAGTGATTTTTTATATAAAAAAAAATATTAATTTTTATTTTTATAGCGATTATCAAAAATCATTTTTGGTAATCACTATAAAAATAAATTTACTATTGCTAATAGAAAATTAAATATTGTATTTTACTATTTTCTATAAGCAATATTAAAAAAATAATTTTTATTTACTATTTAATAAATTTATTTTTATAAAAAAATTATAAATTTATTTAAAAATAGTAAAAAAAAAATATTTTTTTACTATTACTTGTCGAAAATAGTAAATAATTAATTTTTTATTACTATTTTTATCACTTAAAAATAAATATAAGTGATTTTTTATTAAAAAATTTTATTTTTTATCACTTATAGTGTCACCACTGTGCAAAGTATTTCAAACAATTTCTTAAATCAGGCTCAAAGTTTGCATCACACAAACATAATTATACACTCTATCAGCCAATAGACCACAGCTAATACAATCGATTTAACTGGCCTATCTCAAAATAGATAATAAATATACAATAAATAATAATAACAATCAAATAATTAATCTATACCTGCCACCTAAATTCAAAATCCAAATGCCGAAATCCCAAATGCCAAAATCCCAAATCCCAAATCCCAAATTATAATTAGTATTTTTTGCCGAAATCCCAAATCCCAAATCCCAAATACTAGTAATTTGGGATTTTGGCGTCCCAAATCCCAAATGATTTGGGATTTGGGCAACACGTATAAACAATGCGAGTACATTAAACAATACAATTCAAAGACAAACTCAAAACTCTCTTTCAGAACCTCCCCATACAGAAAAACCCTGGAAAATAGCAACACAAAACATATCAGGCCTCTCAAAACCAACTAAGTAACAATACCTATGGAATTTTTGCAAAGAACACTCATTAGATATATTACTCCTACAAGAAACAAACCTAATGGAAACAAATAACAATCAGAACTCTACCTTCTTCTCACATACACACAACACCAAAAGTAATCAAAAATATAGAATCAACGAACTAAATCAATACTAATCATGGCACTCCACATATAACAAAAGTGATAAAAACAAAGGTCATAGAGTGACAATAACTCTAAAAAAAGAAATAGCAATATATGTATTTAAAGTTGAAAAAATAGAAAGATACGCAATCTTACTTAAATTATTCTTCAAAGGAAAATACATAGTAAATATAATAAACATATATAACTCTCCACTTAGACAAGAAGCAATACCCATAAGAAACAAAATAAAATCATGGTTAATAGACCAAATTAACTCAATAAAAATGAAAAATCAATATATAATAGCAGGGGAAGACTGGAACACAGTCTTGAACCCAAACAAAGACCGAGAATCTTATATAGCAACTAATTCACCAAGAGAAAATAATCAGATACTTAAAACGCTTAAACAACTAGGGTTAACAGATACATACGAGTTACTAAGCAATAGATCATGTGGGGAAAAAAATGAATTCACATATAGCAGGAAAATAAATAATAAGATAGTAGCAGAGGCAAGACTTGATCAAATATAGGTAGATATCGAATCAAGAGCAAAACTACTGAAAAACAAAGTAATAGACGCAACAGAAGAATTAAGAACAGACCATAAAATGTACTTAATCAAAATTGATCAACTAGAATGGACCGATAGACAATATATAAAATGGCAAAGAAATGCAAATCAAAGAGAACGAAAAACCTGGGATTCAAAGAACACAAAAATAAAAAGTTGGTTTAAATTCATCCAAAAAACAGAAAATGCCTGGAGTACAATAGATAAAAATCAAAAAAATGAAGAAAATTCGATTAATGAAGCATGAAAAACAATAAAAGAAATAATAACCAAAAGCGCAAATAATAATATAAAAAAAACAAAACAACCTAAAAACAAAACAACCAAAAGAAACCAACTGAAAAATACAACAATAAATATAGAGGGAAAAATTCAAAGAATAACTAGGAAAATAAATAAAGCGCTAAAAGAAAAGAAGTTACATCAACTCAAAATTGATGAGATCAACAGAATAATAGAAAACTCAAATAAAAAAGAAAGAACAGAAGTAATAAAAAAAATAAATAGTACATGAAAAATAGACGAATGGGAAAAGTGGATAGCAGAAACAAGGAATATAACCAAAATATTAAGAAGAATTGCAAACAAAGAAATTAACACAAATAAATTGAAAAAAATCAAACAAGCGATAGAAAAATGACAACAAAACCTAAAAAACAATTCAAAATATATGATAGACTCAATTCTAGGTCAATGGAAAAAACAAATCAAAACAGATAGAATAATAATTGAAAAACTAAACAACAAAATTAAAGTAGTAAGAAAACTGGAAAAAATAAAAGAACAAGTTAAAAATCACATAGAAAAATGGTTGAAAAAAACAAATTCAACAATAAATAATATACCCAAACATTGGTTACAAGACTTTAGCCTACTACCAAACATAAATACAAACATGTATCAATCACTAACCAAAGAAATAACAATAGAGGAGTTGGAAGGAATATTGATAATATTACCTAATAACAAAATACCAGGTTCAACAAATATACCATATGAATTCATTAAACATATGGGAAAGAAAAGTAAAGAACAAATATATAAACTGTTCAACAGAATCATAAATGAAGGAGAACTACCTAAAGATTGGATAACAAGCGTAATAGTACTACTACCAAAACCTAAAGATTGAGAAGGGAACCTAAATGTAGTAAGACCTATAACACTAATGAAATCAATAAGGAAAATATTTACAAAAAATAATTACCACAAGATTGACCAAAATAATAACTGAAAATAAAATCCTCTCAGAATTTAACTTTGCAGGTATACCGGGAGGACGAACCGCATTTCCAATTTCAATAATTACTAACATTATAGAAGACGCAAAAGAGTCTAAAAAACTACTATGGCTTCTTTTCCAAGATATAAAAAGAGCCTTCGACTCAGTAAATCCAGAATGCCTAGTAAAAGCTCTACAGAGGATAAGAATCCTGTATAAATTAACAAAAATTATAAGTTTTATAATGGCAAATAGGAAAACATCAATAATAACAGAATATGGATCAACAGAAGAATTCGCAATAGAAAATGGAGTAGAACAGGGAGATACGTTATTCCCTATCTTATGGTGCATATTCTATAATATCTTATTAACAAGAATAACTAGAAGATATACAGGATACTCAATGAAAACTCCAATACGAACAAATATAAACGAAAAAGAAAGATTAACACCAATCCTACAGCAAAATTTAGTAGCCTTAGCATACATGGATGATACCGTATGGATTGCAAAAAGCAAACACCAATTAAAAAACCTAATACAGGAAGTAGAAGAATTTATGGAAATAACAGGAATTAAAATAAACAGTAGTAAATCAGAACTAATAGTAATGAACGATGAAGCGAAAAAGATAAAAAACAAAAATATAATAAACGAAATTAAATTTGGAGGTGAAATACTAAAATGTACAAAAGATTAACCATCAACTAGATACCTAGGTATATGGATAGAATACAATGGTAACCAACAAATACAATTAAAAAAAATGGAACAAAGAATAAATTATACAACAGCAGTAATTAGAAGAGCAAAAGTAACGGACAAACAAATAAGATATATTTACAATCAAGTCCTAAATTTACAAATATTATATTTAGCTCAAAATTTAATACCAGAAGAAAAATGGATAAGGAAACAAGAAGCCAAATTACAGCCTACATTCAAATACAAAGTAAACCTACCCAAAGACATTCTGAACTCAGTATTACATTCAAGAATGGGATATAAATTATTCGATTTAAAAAGTAGAATATATAGACAAGCAATAATAGAATTCAAGAAGCGACTAGAAAGTAATCAAACATATGGAACTACAACCAGAATTAGAACACAAACACTTCAAAATGAAATATAGTCAACAACTCCAATATGGAACTATGACTTTCAAACATTTAAAAAGGGAAAAAAAACAGAATAATAAAAATAATAGAAGGAATGAAAACCCTAAAATTAACGATAACAAATAAACCAGGAAATATCCCAGTAATAATACAAGGAGGACAAATAACAATAGAAAAAATAATAAATGAACCCAAAGAGTATGACAAAATAAAAAACCAGTTAAAAAAAGATAACATAATTTTTATAGAACAAATAATAAATAACAATTCAAACTACATAAAGTTAAGAAGCTGGAGCCAAATAAATGAATACTCAACAAAAGGTGCAATACCAAAATGGTACAAAATAATAAAAAAAAAATTTGACGATAATCAGATAAATATTGATAACGAAAGCCTACTAAATAATCAATTCCAACCTCTTGGAGAAAACGTAAACAACAGATGGGAAGAAAACAAACTAATAACAGCAAAATACATAAATCCCCAATGTCCACAAGAATTAACAATAGGAAGAATACTTAAAACACCTAACGAAGAGAACAACAACATACTAATAGAACACTATATATACGCAAACCAAGGAAATATAATAAATCACCATATAATAAATTCATGTAATGGATGCTATCTAAATGAAATCCATAAAACAAAAGAACAAATAAAAAATTTAAAAAAATTAAAAAAAGAAAAAAAAATCAAAATAAAACAATATAAAAACATAAAATATATGTTTGAACTATCAAAGGAAGATACATACAAAATAAAGTCAAAGGAAAAAACAGTAAAAGAAAGATATCTTTTTTACTCTCCTAACTCAATCGATGAAACAATATATAAAAAAATGGAGAACGAAACAAATTACCAACACACAAATGAAAAAGAGCAAAACAATGAGAACAACTTTAACTGCCCTTTCACGTTAACTGAATAAAAAAAACAAGAGTTATTTTACATATACAATAACCTTAATAAAAACAACATAAAAAACTACATAGCATACACCGACGGATCGATGAAAAAAACTTATAACAGCAAAACATTAACAAAACAACAAACACAATTGGGATATGAAATAGTTCTAATAAATCAAGATATCAAAGAAATCATTAAAGAATTAAATAGGAAAACAATAGGTCCGCTATCATCAACAAGGGCAGAACTAGTAGCAATAGTATTAACTATAACAATAATACCAAATAACTCAAATATAGAAATCTTCACAGATTCAAAAAGCTCAGTAGATGCAATAATCAACTTTGTCCATCCCAAACAAAGAAAACGCAGAAAACTCTACAAAAATCCAAACCTATTACTAATAATAAAAGAAACAATAATAGAGAAAAATATAAATTTAAAACTAACCAAAATTAAAGCACATACAGGCATATCATTAAATGATAAAGCAGATGAACTAGCTTAAAAAGAAACAACAAACAAAACAATAGTAGATCTTAACTACGAACATTCTTTCGTCAAAAACTATTAATTAAAAAAGGAAAACAAATTCTTAGATTATTCAATACAAGAATTAACTAAAAATATAAGTAACATCCAAAATCTAATCAATTGGAAAATACAACTTAGATTTATTCAGTCCTTCAATAGAAATATAGAAAAAACAGTAGATTGGAATGTAACGAAAGAAGCTTTAATACACTCAAAACTAACAAACGGAGAAACATCAAATACAAATCAAAGTCTAAGAACATTTAGAATTAAAATAATATGTGATGAACTATCAACATATACAAGATTAAATAACCTCAAAGAAGAAATATATGATAGTTCTAAATGTCCACGATATAAAACGCAAGAAAAAATAACACTTCACATTTTCACATGTCAAACTAATAAAAAAAATTTTAAACAAATATAGATCAAAACGATTAAAAAACACCTTAAAGAACTAAATATCAACCACAAGAAAACTAGAAACTTCATAAGAGAAAAAATAATAAAAAACAAATTATATTCTTTTGACTCAAATAGAACAAATACATGGAAAACAACAAAAAACTCGAAATTCAGTTTAAGTGATATAATAAGAGGACTTATACCGAAACAACTAATTGACCAACTGGCAGCAGTAATAAGATTAGACAGAAAAACAGCCAAAGGAATTATTATTAAGATCTATTAGACTATAACAGCAGAATTTTATGAATTATGGTTAGAAAGAAACAATCAAACTCAAGAAACAATAGAACAAAAGGAAATAAAAAGAAAACTTGAAAAATTCCCAAATATAAAATCAAAAAATAAAGAAAAAAATAATGAAAAATATAAAAAACAAAAAAATCAAATAGAAAGATTCAAAGATCATATCTTAGATATAGCAATAAACTATACATTACAGATAGATACCTCAATTTACAAGTTTATTTTCAATTTATTAAGAATAGATGTTAGTGGGGCTGTAGCGGTTGAAACTTACTAATTGTAAAATCCCATTTTACATGGTGGTAGGTTAAGTCGTATTATCAGATTAGCTAATGCAATTTCATCATATTTTTTTGTAATATTAAAGGAAACTGTATGAGATTGCGCCGGTCTACTAAAATAAATAAATAAATAAATAAAAATTTATTTATATCTAAGTAAAGCCTAAATTTTCAATAAATACCATGAAAAATGCTACTAATTAAAATTATAGATATTGTTTTTGGCTACAATTCAATATAAGATAGTTGGTATCTATCTTTAAAATTCATCGATTCCGATATGGACAACGATTAAATGTTAAATTTATTATTTTTTGTCAATTTTATTTGAAGTGTAATTTCTCTACGTATAGATATTTAATTTTAACAAAAAATGTATTATATAATAGCCCTGCTTTAGGGAAATCTAATAAAAAAAAGTTTGTGCAATTTAGATAACTCGTTATGGTACAATTAGCATTTTAAATTTAGTAATTTTTTTAAAAATGTTTAACTGTCTGGTGATTTTTGACCACCCACTGTACTTTTATTCCACTTACTCATCATACCTTCAGACATTACACGCAATTGTATTACTCGTGAGTATTAGTAAGCAGGTTTAGATTGACCGATCACCTGACTTATAGTGTGTCGTGATATCATATACAATAAAAGTGTGTTAGTGATATATATATATATATTATTACGTGATAAATTTGAGACTGATTGGTGTAACTTTTGCTTTGTTCTGCACAGAACATAACAGTATAAACCTTCAAGGTTTTCATGATATTTCAAATTTTTAGAATTTTGTAAACGAACTATAAAAGTGGTCCTTTTTATTTTAATTAAATAATTTTAAAATATTTATTTCATAAATAACATTTTTAATCTTGTAAATATAAAACTGGCAATTCTGAATTTACATCTATTTAATAAAAACTCATAGCTATATTTTCACGATCTTGAAAAAAATTTTAAACTGTTCTTCTTTAGAAACATTTATACATTGAATAGTCTTTTTTATTTTATTTAGAGGAGAAGCTCTTGGACTATATAACCTTAAATGTTTTCTTATTTTGTTTATAATATAAGGCATAACCTATATTGTATAAAATAAAAATAATTATTATTTATATTATTTTCTTATAATATATAAATTTTATAATATTACATAATTATATATTTACTTATTTTTAATTCTTGTTTCAAATCTATATACCTGAATTTTAATGCAATAATAGATAAGATTCCAACATGTCTATCTTGACTTCTTTTATTTGAATTCAGTGCATTTTGAAAACTTTCCCAAAATTTTTGTTAAGTTGTAATTGATTCAAATTTATTATTAATAGAAAGTAAATTTGTTTTGTACAAATTACATAAATTTTCTTTGTTTACTTTAATATCATAAGCTTTACTTCAAAATTCAATTTGAAATTTCATATGTAAAAATGGAGTTATATCTGAACAACCACATGTTTGAAACATAGCATGCCATATTCTTAGTTCCTTATTCTGAAATTTATAATTTTCTGGATATATTTTAGTAAGTACAAATGAAAATTGAACAATAGTACTATGCTGTTTATACCAATTATCAAAAAGCTATATCCAGTTAATCATTATATTTGGAATTTTTTGTATCTTTTATTAATAGTCAAATATATTTGAAAGTTTTATGTGATTACACCATTCATTAGGTAAGCATGTAACCTTTTGATCTTCAAAATTTAATAATTATTACATAGATTCATAAGTAATTCCAAAGATATATAAACCTAAAAAATTTTTATAAATTCTAACATTTTTCCAAACATTATCTGACATAAGTCCAATATATTGTTGAACTTTATTACTATCTAAATATATTTCTATAACACATTGACTGTCATCTATTTTCAATAAAATAAATGTTGTGAACTCTTGTATCATGTAATAAAAGAAGAAATAAATCTAGCTCCAGTTTCATAAAACTGATTGAAAAAAGAATAGGCGATTCCTGATATTACAATTGAAAATTTTTCAATTCAAGAAAATATTAAAATAAATTCTACTTTATCCAGTAGTTGTTGAACAATATTTTTATCATCAAAACCCATGATCGATATACCAGAATATTCAGTCTTAGTGTTAAAAACTTTTTGATAACAAGAATTTATTGTTGTAGAAGGATAAGGTTTTATTTCAGAACTTATATATTTACAAGTATATTGAAAACTAGGTTTTAGTTAATTTTTGTTATTTTTAACAACAGTAAGAATAAAGTCTTTACCATTGAGATTACAAGTAATATATATATATAGGCAAAACAGAATAGCAGTTACTATAGTGTTTTTTAATTCCAATGAAACTGGTTCCTACCAATTTCATGCAAAAATACCATAATGCAATTCTGGAAAAATATAACTAATTCCTAAGAGCTTTGAAGTAAACCAACATCTTTTGACATTTTTATATTGAAAAACTTGACATTTAGAATCACTATTTTTAATTAATAAATTTTCATCACATTTATTTAATGTATATCAATCATTTTCTACACCTGACTCACGAATTATCAATTAAATAGAATTACAAATTTCAAAATTAATAATATATAATTAATCTTAAGATAAGTTAAATTTTTAAGTATTTTTTTTTGTTCAAAATTTTTGAATTTTTTTTTTTTTTTGTTCAAAAATTTTTGAATTCTTTTTTATTCATATAAATTTTGTACTTTTGACAAGTATTTATATAATAAATCATATGACATATTAACTATAAAATTTCAGTAACTTGATGTCTTTAGACTTTTTGTACCATATCACATATTATATAAAAAGAAGAGATGCATCGATATTCGCAGAGTTATTTCAGTTTAAAGAAAAACGTCTGTGAAAAATCGTGCGTACAGATATTACCAGATTTCACATGATTTTTCACGGACGTTTTTCTTAAAACTGGAATAAACCCATGAATATCAATGCTATCTGGAAAGACACACATAATTTTGTAGCCAAGAACAAGATCTTTCTTTCTATATTAGGAATACTTTAGTAGAAAATCGCTCTACGCTTCACAAATTGCGAGCAAAGTCAAAAAAAGTGAAAATTCCAGAAATTTTTAGACTTTTTTTTTCGAATTCGCTCGCGATTTGCGAAGCGTAGGGCGATTTTTTACTAATATATTTCTAATATATATAGAACAACTTTGTTCTTGGCTACAAAATGGTATGTGTTTCATCCAGATAGCATCGATATTCGCAGATTTATTCCAGTTTAAAGAAACCCATCTGTGAAAAAATCATGTGAAAATCTGTACGCACGATTTTTCACGGACGTTTTTCTTTAAACTGGAATAACTCTACGAATATCGATGCTACAGGAATTAAAAGCATATTATTTTATAGCCAACAACAAGGCCGTTCTATCTATATTAGAAATATCTTAGTAAAAAATTGGTTTATGCCTCACAAATCGCGAGCTAAGTCAAAAAATAAAGAAAAACAAAAACTTATGTAAATTTTTGTAGATAATGAAAATTTGCACAAATTTTTGTTTCCTAAAATTTCTTGATAAATTATGGTTAAATTTTATTTTATCTAGTTTAAAATTTAAACGTTATAATAATAATTAATCCTATTTCATCCGGATCAAATATTAATTCAAATAAAAACTTGACTGAAATCGGTTATAATGATCAAACGGTTTTAAAGTCATCCGGATATCCGGTTTGCTTATACCAATCCCTAGACCGCCATCCAAGATACGCCAACTTGATTTTCTAAAAACACTAGAATCGCCTGTAGGATTAGAACTTGATAATGATTACCCAGAATATGGCTTTGCAATCGAAGTACAAAGACAACAACACGAAAAATACATCGAATTCTTCCATAGAGGAGATCCCAGTAATTTTATCCAACAGCAAGCACGGGATCAACTCAAGAATGAATTATGTGAAGAAAAATGGATTGTTTTAGGTATGTTTGGTACTACAAAGACCCATATATAGTTATTCCAGAGCACCTTCGAGAATTGGGTCTTATCGAGTAAATTAAAACTTCAAATGATATTTAATAAAAAATTCACAAAAGCAAATGCGACCTTCAGGGCAGTTTATTAACCAGTACACATAGTATCCATATCACACCTGTATACAGCATACACCATACACATTAAAAAAATTGTTATTACTGAAACGAAATACATTATATATGTATAATCTATCATGCATAATAAATCAGGGATTTCTAGCGTGTGTTTTAATGATTAGTAATTAATTTGAAGGGTCTTTGATAGGAGCGTCATTTTTTGTGTTTAGTAAACATAATTGTAAGATTAATAAAAACAGTTTTCATTATGGGTCTCAAATTTACATCTTTCGGATTCAAGAACATTCCCTTAAAAATTTGGTGAGCTTAAGTTCATCTTGACGATCTAAAAACTTGATTGGTTTTCCTACTTCGTGCACATATGCTAATTGGTTGGTAATATCATTTCCGATAAGAGCATATCCAACTTTATTACCGGGTTTTTTTTCCCAGAGCAGAATTTTTGCTCTAACCCACTTTGTCCAATTATTGTCATCGCCAATAGACACCTCAAACATCGCGGACGCACGAATTTGCAACGCAGGTGCACCATAACCTCCAGCTCTTCTTGGTATCGTACTCCACCCCTTACTCCCAAGCATTCTTTTAACATAATATGGCAAAATGGTTTCTGGTGCACCTGTATCGACTACGGATGTATACCTTTTGTCATTATTCATATTGTCATAAAAATCATACGGAAGAGTGGTTATATCATTTTCATCCGGCCTTCTGATACGAACTCTAACCTTTATTTGAAAAATTACTAAATTAAATACATATTTTACTAAAATGTTGTAATTTTCCGAAATATACATATTCAAACCTTGTAGTCATCACTATTAATACTCTGAAAAATCACCATCTTCGCCGGCTTACTTTGTGGTAGACGTGTCTGGTCAACCGGGAGTTGAATAGCACCAGGCATAATTTCCAGAATTTTATTTAATTGATCATCGTTATACTCTTGTCCATACTCTATTACCTTCTGATTGTGCACCGTCACCCATTCGTTTTCATGACCAACAAATTTGTTATTATCAAGTGAATTGTAGAAAAATATGATGTTGAACCCAATCTCATCGTCGAATTTGAACTCGAGGTCAGCGATGTTTTCAAAGGCATAGCTTCTTAAGTATTCTGGCATCAAAAGGGGCCACTTAAAATTCTTGCCCACACGAGCTACAAATAGGTTAAGGGAGCAAATATTAAACATTGCTACTACCACTATGATATCAAGTATATAGAGAAAACTATAAACCGTACTAAGAAAACTTTGCGCTTGATTAGGGCTTTTTTCATACTTAAGGAGGGTTTGAAGCGTTTCAGGCGGATTTTGTTCCTCCATTATTTTAAATAAAATGTAAAGTCTAATGAGACGATGATTGATATTAGTACATATGGTTTTCGCAAAATGTATTTATTCTTTTCATTTGTATTAAAGAATATACCCTGTAAACGGAATCCAAATAGGAGAGAACACGAAAATTGTACCAATTATGAAAATGTAAGAACTGAATATAAACGGAAATATAAAAGGAAATAAAAGGACATTCATTTTGCAGTTTTTAGTTAATACAAATCGATTATTTTTCTTTTATATACAATAGACACCGATACTCTGTGACGATATAGGTACGTAATTGCACAATTTTCATAAATTAGTGTTTTTTATCTGAGGTGACTCATACCTACAATAATTAGCCAGGACGATCAATAATAGTAAGGATTTTTGTAAAAATCAAAGTAAAAAACCCTCAAGGATAACGAAATAAAAGTGTAAAGTACTAGCCCTAAGGAATACCTCAGATGATTTTATTTTTAAGATATATATACACTCACTGGTAAAAAGTCTAGAGACACCGGACAATTTTTAAAAATAAAACTTTTATTATTATTAATTAAATCGTATTTTATGTATTAAGTAATCTGATAGCTAAGATTAAATTATATGTTATATAAAAGTTCTATAATTTTGTATTAAAATTAATAGAATTATAAGTATTTCAATTTTGATATAAAATTTTTAATTAATAGAAATTTCAACCTGGTTCAATGGATACGAAATATAAATGCCAACTATCTTATAGATAATTGTAGCCAAAAATAATATCTACAACTTTAATTATTATCGTTTTTCATGGATATTAGTCAAATTTTAAACTTACTTAGGCATGAATTGAAATGATCAAAATTTATTAAAAATAAAAAATAATTTAACAATAAATTTTAATTATAAAAGTATATTTTAACTTATGAACTGTCAAAAGTGATGTTAAGTAACATTAAACTAGAGAATGTAATGCATCTACTATAAAAGTTTTAGACTTATTTATTAAGAATTGAGAGAACAGTAAACGATTTAATTTAAAAATTCAATTGTCAATCTTTCTCTCAATTTATATTTAATAAGTCTAATATTCTTATAGTAAATGCACTAGTTAAGGTTACTTAATATCATTTTTAATAGTTCATAAGGGAAAAATTTACTATATGTCATAACGATCGATGATTATGTTAAAATTTAATTCAAAAATATTTTTTTTTGCATTTTTTATAAACAATTATTAATAATATCATTGATATTTACAACATATAAAAGTATACTTTTTCCTTATGAACTATCAAAAATGTTATTAAGTAACTTTAAACTAGAGAGTATTGTGCATCTACTGTAAATATTTAAGACTTATTAAGTATAAATCGAGAGAATTATTAATGATTGAATTTTTAAATTAAATCGTTAACTATTTATTCAATTTTCAAGAAATCAATCTAAAAATTTTACAGTAGATGCACTTCATTATCTAATTTAATGTTACTTAATACCATTTTCTATAGTTTAGAAATAAATAATATACTTTCATATGTAGAAACTATAAAAATTTATTTTTAAATTTTAATAAATTCTGATCGTTTTAATTCATGCCTAGATAAAGTTTAAAATTTCACTAGTGACTATGAAAATTCATAATAAGTAAAGATATAGATATAATTTTTGAATACAATTTCTAATAAGATAGTTCACATTTAATTTTAATATCCATTAATTATATAAAAATTATAATAAAATATTAATTTTATATTTTTGAAAACTATTGTATTTTTAATGAAATTCCTAAAAAAAGTATTATCTGATAGTTCTATATAAAATAGTTGACTTAATTTTGACATTTATTTATTAAATGAAAATCAAAAAAAAAGTATTAAATTTATATTATTCTAAAAATTAATTATATTTTAAATAAAATTCCTAAAAAAGTATTATTATTTAATAATTTATAATTAAAAAATAAAAAATTATTTTCATATTTAAAAAATAAATTTAAATATAAATTTAAATACTATATTTTAATTTTAATAATATTTTAAAATATCTAAAAATAAAGAATTAACTGAATTTGAATATGATGAAATTTTTAAATTAAGAAAAACTAAATATTCTTTTAGAAAAATAACTAAAATATTAAAAAGATCTAGAAAAGTAATTGAAAATATTATAATAACTATTTTAAAAAAAATAAAACTTCTGTAGCTCAAAGATCAAAAAGACTTAAAAAATTATTAAAACATTGTTGACCGTGATCTGACCTTTATAGGATATAATTAACTATTAGCTAAGGGTACAGTAGCTAAACTAAAATACATTACTACTAACTAATTTATAATACAAAAGTATAATGTTTGAAGGATTTAGATATTGCAGATTTGGTCAAAAGAGATAAGGCTATGAGATTTTTATAAGGGTTTAACTAAATTATACACAAAGAACAAGGTATAGACTAATTAAATAGATAATTCTTAACACTAAGTAGAGAATTATAACACAAAAATTATATATCAAGATCATAAAGCAAGGTATAATTCAATAAAAGTTTCAGTATTTTACTAAGGAATAATACAGAATTTCACTTAGAAATTACAATGGTATAAATAATAATCTATACGGATATATATTAAATCACAAAGTATTTTATCAACAAGAATTGAACTGAACTGAACTGAAATTGAATGAAACTGAAAACTAATTGACTAACTGAGAACTGAGCAAAGAGAAATTTAGCTCTTTATATATATAATTGAAGTTATAATAGATTACGCTATAGACTATACTAATGTATATACTATACTTGCACGCAAAATTATTTTGGGGTCCCGAAATTACAATTTCGGAGAAAAAAGTCGAAATAGTTTTTCATA
>CAJVPK010001133.1:0-14891 GCA_910592015.1 Diversispora eburnea | reverse complement strand
ATTAAATAAAATACTTGTTTTATAATTTGTGTTTTTATTTAATTTAGGTAATTATTCATGAGTTCTATTGATTCTTCATGTATATTCACTAATTCCCTTATTGAAAATATCATTCAACCTTTGATACTCAATTAATATTTGTTCATCAACTTTAATTGCAAATAGATCAAATGATGTAATGTCTAATGATTCCCATGATGGTGACCGACTTAAAGCAACATAAGCTTAACCAGTAGCAAACATAGATTCATCAATTGAGACTGTAGAATGAGGTAATGTTAATCCTTGTATTTTGTGTACAGTTAGAGCAAATGCATTTTGTAGTGAAAATTGTTTTCGTTGTGTGTGGGAACCATGTATATTGAAGTAAACTGTTTCTTTACAACTTTTGTACAAGAAATTCCTTGGGCTAATGGAAATGCAACTATTATATTTTCATCATCAAGAATTTCTAATACTATATCAATAGAATTATTGTACAATCCATTTGAGAATAATTAATTATGTAAGAACATAACCCTAGCTCCTTGTACTAAGGTAACTTTAGATAAGAAATTTGTATATCTTCAGAATAATTTATCATCATCAGATGTGGTCCATATCTGATTATTGATATAATCAATAGAATAAGAGATTAATAGTATTGTCTGTTCATTTTGAGATGGTAAAAAGTTTACAATATAATTATTTATAGTATCTGCAGTTTTATAATATCCTACAATATATGTTGTTGCTAGTGGATTATTTTGAGATGTAGTTATTTTTGAGTTTATTAAATTAATTGTTAGTTGGCTAAGATTAACTTTTCTAAATTCTTGTAACATTTTATAAAATCCAATATCATTTTGTTGTTAATATGCAGTTGTAAGAAAGAGTGAAAAAACGTTTTTTCATACTGGAGAAATAAAAATTTGTGAACCTTTAAATGGAGATAATTGAGCTAAGTCTCCAATTAATAATGCTGGAATTCCACCAAATTCTAAAGAATTTTTTTGAATTTTTTCAAATAATTTACTAATAAATGTTAAAAGGTCATCAGAAATCATAGATGCTTCATCAATTATAATAAATTGAATTTTTCATAATCTATTACATAAGTTATCATCATAAGTAGTTAATAATTGATAATTATATGAACTTCCTGAGATCGTAATTCTGAATGAATAGTTTTACCATTAATATTTTGTGCTGCCACTCCTGTTGGAACCATTAAAAGAAAATTTTTATTTTTTGATTTTAAATATTTAACTATTAGAGATATTATATATGATTTTCCTGTACCTACTGAACTAGTTAAGAAAAAGAATGGATGTTGATTATTTGGATATGATGGTTCCCAACATTTTGTAATTATATTATAAATTTCATATTGATCTTCTGAGATAAGTAAGGTTGAAAATAATGAAATAGTTTTCATAGGTTTAATTAAATTTAGTAATTGATTTCCAATAATTGTTTTTAAATTATCATGTAAAGCAACTGTTAAATTATTTATTAGGTTTTGATAATTTTGGGAATATTGTAATATGTGCATTTCTGAAGTATGTTGAATTGATGTAGTTATTGTTTGATATATGTGTGGAAATTCTGCTTGAAATCTTGATTTGCAATTTGTGTATTGACCTATTAATTATTCATCATTCCAAATAGGTATTTGTAATAAAAGTTGTTGATAAAAATAATCTTCAGCATCTTTTATTGTTAAATATTAAAATCTTACAAGAGTTTTTTTTTACAAGATACAATAATATTATTTTGTTAATCTAACCAATATGAACCTGAGATAGGTATAGTTGAAGTTGATTTAAATTTACGATGATATATTGGATATGTAATGTATTGAAATATTAGTTCACAGGGTTGATTAAAGTATTTTTCAATAGCATTATCATAATAAGGATCTATTTCAAAATTTTGTATTAGTTAATATGCAGGACGAATTGAACGACGTCTATTTGAAGGAGATGTTGATGGTAAAAAAATAACTGCAATCAAACTTCTTGAGACTGGTTTTCCTAAAATTAGCATGGTTAATTCCATTGTTCCCATTCTTCGTGCATGGATATGTCTTTTAAAAGCATTGAATTCATTAATTTCAAATAAGTCAGTTTGTTCAGGTTTGGTAACATATTCGCAAATATATTTTGCAAAATTTTTGTCAGTTATATATTGAATATTACAGTGTCCTTCCCATAATAATAAAGTTGGTGCATGATATGAAACAATCCATTGATCTTCTGGTTTTGTTCGACGATAAGTATATTGTGTATTATTTAAATTATGATATGTAATAGTGGATAAAGGTTGAGAAAAACCATATTTATATTGTTGTCCTAAAGAAGTTGGACCTCCACAATATTGAGAACTATAGTGATGAATATTATTTTATAAACTAATTTATATAATTCTGGTTCAATTTCAGGAATTGGTAAATCAGCTCTTATTATATTATCATTAATTAATTGAGGAACAGATTTTTCTAACCAAGCAACTCCATATGTATAAATAGCATCTCGATTTTGAAATTCATCTTGTTCAAAATGATATAGCCATTTTTTCCAATTGGTAAAATTAGGATTTTCCTATAAATAATGATATATAGATTTTAAATGATGATGGTAGTGTTCATATGTGTGATAAGAGTAGCTTATAGGAATTGTATTATGATTGTCAGTAATTTGAAGAATTTTTTTTAAGTGTTCCATTTACTTTCAGCCATAGTTATTGTATAAAAAATTTGAGGTAATCCAAAATTTTGTACCATAGTATTTACATGATGTTCTTCTTGACACCAATATGTATTTCCAGTTCAAATATATGAAGGTATAGTAGTTGTTTTAATTTTATTAATAATTGGAGTATTAGAATATATACTATTTATAATTAAGTCTGATACAGTTAATAAATATTCTTGATCAGTGATTTTTTGTCTTAAAATATAAGTATGATTTTGATGATTTCATAATTATTCTAAATTTAGATATGAAATATGTGGCCAATACCAATTTAAATGAAAACGTGAATCTGGACATGTATAGCATAAACAAATATAACTATCAAAAGTATCAATATTTATTTGACATTTATAAGATGATTGCCAATCTTTAAAATGTCCTTTGTTTAATAAAAATAAATCAGGAAATAAAAGAGCCTCTAAATTTGAATTATTATAAGTATTGGAAGTTCTTTATTAGTAGAATCAGTTAAAAAACCTGCCATTAATCATATAAAATAATAATTTTCATTATGAATTTTATTATCAAAATCTTGATTTTGAATTAATAAATTAGGAGGACTGAGTTATTAGTAATTAAATTAGCAGTAGTTAATGTTAATGGAGATCTTTCTGAATTTTCATGAGTATAATAATGATTAAATGTGTGAAAATGATGATTATTTCTCATAACCAATTTGTACCATTTTGTAAAGCTGAATGATACCATAAATTATTTTCATTATTTAATATTGCTCCAATTGTACCTGTATATAATGAAAATACATTAATATTTTTAGAATATTCAAAGGAACTTTGTAAATGACAGTAATTGGTAAAATTATTAGATCCTGAAGTTCTTTCAAAGGAATAATTAAGATGAATAAGATAAATAAATTCTATGATATAAAGGTACAGCTTCAATTTCAGCTGGTACTGAATCTAAAGTTGGAGGTGAACAACAGGTAGATGGTTTGATACATGAGCAACATATAGTAATTTTTAATGTTGATGATTTGGATGAAATTCCAAAGGAATATTTGAAAATGCTTGTGTTAGAGGGTATATTGTTTCAGGATTATATAATATCCAATGAACATCATCAGGATACAACAATCAGGAACAATAACTATATAGTATACAAGGAAATTGACATAAAATTATACTTTCAAAATGATTTTTTAAATTTATTAATTTTTTAGACATTATTCAAGATTGAATATTTTGTTGTAATATAATTTGTGAAGAATATTCTGTCAAGGTTCTTTGTGGAACTTGGGAATGATTTGTGTTTGCTTCAGTTTGTATTATTGTTACAGATAGAAAAGGATTAAAATTTTCATCTATTTCCATTTCTTGATAAGTATGATCAAAATTAATAAAGATAATTGAGAAGACATTTTGATATTATTATTAATATAATAGCAAAAATTCAATTTTATAAATTGATTAAAGTATTTAAGGCAACTGGAATATTGAAAAGATGCCAAGTTCACCACCATTTATTTCTTTTATTTGCCAAGTACTTCTAAATGAACAAAAAAATCACTATGTTCTTCTTTGTGAAGAAACTCATTTTGTTGAAGCTTCCTGTTTTTTATTTAGTGAAAATAAACCAAAGGAACATTTCTTTACAATCACATATAAATTGAATAATATTCATTTCAAGTCTTTGGTCTGGCACCTAGGAGCCTCCTATGCAGTTAATGAATTTTTAAGACAGATTTTAAAAATTGAAGAACAAGTTGTTTTTTTAATTGAAAGTACCTCAATAGATTATGTCGTAACATGTACAACAATTCCAGCCATTCAAAATAAACCATCTTCCAGAACCATACCCAACAATGATTTTGATGAATATATCAACTCCAAAAAACTTAAATTGTCATCTACCACCTTAACTTCAACTCCAAGTATCAGTACTTCAATAATTTCAAACACTGCATATTCATTACTTCCTTCAACCACTTTACCTATTATATTATCACCTCCACCACTCTCACCTCCATCACTTTCACCTCCTTCACTTTCTTCTACAATACCTTCTTTACCTACAACAACTCACTCATCTGTGTTACAATTGCCAGGTTACAAATTTCATAATTTTTATTCTTTTTCTTATACATCTGAAAAAAGTAATAAGAAAAAAAGAAATACAAAAAGTGGTAAAGGTGGTATAAAAAATATTGCCCTTTCAAAATTTGCAGAACCTGAAGAAGGAAAAGAAATATCAAACCTTTCTTGCAATATGTCAGGTCTTGAAGAAATTATTGAAATTGAGAAAGATTAAAACATAAAAAATTCCTTTAATAATAAAATTTTTAATTAAAATTATTTCTTTTTTTAATTAACAATTAAAATTATAATTTTTTTTCACATTTATAAAAAAGATATATGTATTAATTCCTTATTTTCTTTTAATAAATAAAAATTAATCATAATTAATTTTTGGTTTATTAATAAAATTTGTTTTATTCTTTAATTAAAATTACAAAATTTACAGCTTGTTATTATTGATGAAATAAAAATATTAAACTGCACTACCATCTTGAGATATAGTTTGAAACAAAGAAAACAGAAGTTTTTCTTTAATACAGATACGATCAATAAAAAAAAATGATTTTTTTTACCATTTGTTTATTATATTCAGTATAGAGAATTTTTTCTGTTTGTTCAATTATCTTATAACACTGGTCTTGCAGGATTACTCTTCAAAACCTATCTTGGCAATAAAAACATAATTGTAAATATCATTTGACATTTATTCCAAACAAACCAAAAACTAAGTGCAAAAAATTTAAATATGATGTCTCACCCTTAACAATCTCATAATGTGCCATAATCCTTGAAACATTCAAAAAAATTAACAGGTTGATGAAGAACAAATCACCTATCTGTTAACCTACAAAAAAAAAAAAATAAAATAACATCGTCAAGAAGGTAAATTACTGCTGAACTATTTAAAAGGTAGTTGAAATGAACAAATTGATGTAAAAAAATTTAGCACAATATAATACAACCAAAGGAAAGATTTAACATAATGGAGTTTAACCTTACAAAGAGCTTCACTTTAAAACAAAAAAAAATCTGTCCTTTAAAAAAAAATTGATCAAAAAAAAAGAGATCGATGATCTGATCTTAAATCAACTTTTTTTCATCACCGCCTCTCAGATCACCTAAAGAGACATACATATAAAATCATCAGAGGTTTTTTTTTTCTATTTCAGGCATTAAGGAAAAGATTTTCACGAGCCGTTCCAAAGAAACTACCGGATTTCTTGTGGACACATGAAAAATCTTAATTCTAACGAAAATCCAAATACGAAATCACAAAAATAAAACATCATTTCCAAAAAAAAAAGGACCAGTTTGACATTTTCAAACCTAAACCCCTCCCCCAAACAGAGACGGCAAATTACCATGCCAGAACAACGATCAACAAAACTACACAAACACAGCCAATTATTCCCAAAACGGTATAAAAAAAGACTCCGATAATTTTTGTTTTGTGCTAATTAACTGAGGTTTTTTAAATTTATTTAGGCATTGAGGGAAATGATTTTCATAAGCTAAACTAAAAAACTACGGATTTCATTCCAGTCGCATGATTAAAAAAATATAAAAGGAATTGAATACTACGATTTTTCTTAAATGGACCTTCAAATATGGAATTTTTGTGAGCACAAAAAAAAAGGAATTTTATACTGCGACTTCTCCTAAACGAAAAATTTGTACTGCAACTTCTCTAAAAAGATATGAAAATTTCTCAGATAATCCTTATTTTGTTTTAACTAGCTTTTTTCCGTACGGTCTGAATGATCGTTACCATCAAACTCGTCAAAATTTACGATTTGAGAAGGAAAATAATAATTAATTTTTTTTGTAGGTCGAAAAATTTCTATAAATACAACAATCATGATTATATTTTCTCAAATCTTTTATTCTAAATTGGATTTCTTTTGGTAATATCTATTTTTCATATATTATTTTTATTCGTAAATAAATAAAATAGTTTATAATAATGTCATTATTATCATTCATCATTTTTATTATATCATAGGAATTTATGAAATATTAAATGATGATTACATTTGGCACTTAATGAGTCAAAATTAATATCCCAAGAAAAGGATGTTAGAAAATCTACTTTCAGATGTAGCTACGAAGAGAAGGATATTGAAAGAAAAGAAACGGAAAAGAAATTCGACTTAAAAAAAGAAAAGAAAGAATCCGCATCTAGTTTTGAAGGAAATAGTAATGGAATATAAAGTGAAGAATATGGTGGAGAATGTGATGGAGAATGTAGTGAAGGATACAGTGAAGAAGAATTGATTTGAAAGATATTTATTAATATTAACACCAATGATAACAATAATAAAATAATAACACTGATTATTTATCCTATTATCCGCATGGCTAAAGAAAGAATTTTTTTGGATAGATTGTTCAGAAGTAACATTTGGTAGTGGTAGGTATCATTGGAGTACCATGATTTACTCTGAATGTAAATAAATATTTATAAAATTTAATATATATATTTATAACGAGCGTGAAATTGCAGTGAATATGAAAAGTTGTTTGTCTGATTAGTATGTTATTATTCTTATGTTTCTTAACTCTTATTCATTTTTTTCTCGTTCAATTATAAAAAGAATTAGTATTAATAAAGACTGAACATTCTAGTCCAAATTTATTAAAAGAAATTTCATTAATAAATTATTGTGTGAGTTATTAGTGAGATAAGAAATATATGATATATTATTAAAAATGGAGAAAATATTTGTATGATATCGAAAGCAGAATATTTTTATTTATTTAATTTATTATTAATTTAATTTTTTTTTTTTTTACTTTTAGTTTCACACTGTATGTTAAATTAAGACATAAAATATTATTATTATATTATTATTATTATCATAACTTATTATTTATCCCAATACCACTTCTAACGATACAAATTCATCAATGAAATATAAGCAAAATATGTGTAAAATTTAAATGCATACATTTTTATTGTTTACACACACATAATAAATGAAAAAAAATAAATAAAGTAGAAATGACAAAATAAATTACATATTCACAGTGGTGAAATGCCCAATTTTTAAGTAAATAGAGTGATGTTTTAATTTATTTGATAAATAGAATTTATTATCATTGAAATATAAAGTTACAGTATATTAAATAATGAGATTACATTATCGAATTGTAAAGTTTGGGATTTGTTTTTTAATAATCTTAAATACTTCATAATCTACAATAGAAAATTCATACCAAGATTTTTTAATAGGTTTTTCATAAAAAGAATGACCAGGACTAAAAAAACACAAACATTTTTTATCTTGAGTAAAATCCGAAACGAACGATTTCATCATAAATTCACACTCACCAAACAATGGACCAAAAGTATACTGAGAATTGGAATCAAAGTATTCTAGAGCTTTACTACTATTTATAACTCGACTGAGAATTGAATTTTTAATATTACCATTTTTCAATGAAAAAATGAAACTATCATTTGTTTCTATATAAGAATTTCTTGTTAAATTAACCCAAGCTAAAGGATTATAACCACCAACTAATTCATCACTTCCTGCAACTTTTGCAACCACAATTGTGCCGGCTTGTCCATGGCACATGTTCCAAAATGTCTTGGGACTAAAATCATCTCTACTTCCTCGAAGAATTAATTGAAACTCATAAGGAGCATTTGCTGAAGAATAAGTAGTTAATTTTCGATCAATCCATGATGAAAGTTCTGCGATATGTTCTTTGTTGATTATAGTCGAAGTTGAGAATGGGTCATCTACTTTTGAAATCAAAAAAACACCTAGAGCAAGAAATACAAAAATAAAAAAAAACGAGCAGAAAAAACCAACTCTTAATTTTAATTGGTTTTCTTGCAGTAAATCTACATTTTCGAGATCTTGTACAACTTTTTCGATATTTGGACGATAATTTGGATCTTGATTCCAACAATCTATTAAATAAGTAATTAATTTGTATTTGCAAATAATATAGCTAATTAGTTTGAGATATTATTAATAGATTGAAACAAACCTTGATAGACATTAACATAATCTTGCGGAGTTCCGATTATTGGATCTTCTCTGTTCCCTCGTGAAATATACATTATCAAGTCTAATTCATCATGAAATTTAGATTCATATGGAATTTTTCCACTTGATATTTCCCAAAGCAAAACTCCAATACTATATACATCGGAAGCTTTAGTTTTGCAATATTTGCCCTGCCTTTTGAGAAGCATTGGGTCTGAATATTCTATTGACCCCAGAACATTTATTGAATCAGTTGAAGGTTCATTATTAAGCCTGGAAATACCAAAATCACTAATCTTAATAGCATTATCATGGAGAAGAATATTTTTTGAATTCTATAAAAGAAAATTGGATTAAATTAAAAGATCAATTGTTCGTAATAAAATTCTCGAAAATTAATTACACAATTACCAGATCTCCATGAATGATTTCATTTGAATGCAAATGTTCAATTGCTTTAACCATTTGTTGTGCAAGATTTAATTTATCACTCCATTCAAGTTTTTCAAAATTAGATTTTAGATGGTTACGTAAGGTTCCACCATTTGCATATTCTAATACAAGTATATATTCATTGCTTTCCAAATCTACATCAAGTGTATGTAATTACAATACAGAATATTTAATAAAAGTAATTATTAATTTGACGAAGATTAAAAAATTCAATTTAATATTACCTTTTTGTGAAATTCCATAGAATCTGATTATATTTTCGTGCGAACTTGCACGTGAATACCGTTTAAGCTAAAATTCATTAAAATATTATTCGGCAAATTGGCTTTTAGTATAGGAAGATTCTAAATAGTATTTACCTCGTTAACAAATAACTCCGTAGAAGTTACAACCATAGATTTTAAAGCTACTGTTCTATTTTCATCCATTAATATTGCACTGTAAATCCCTTTTCCAATATTTTTAAGATTTTCAAAATCATCATAATTATATTTTATAATTTGATTTCCTTTTGCCATGCTACCATAGTCATTGTAATTGTGAGGATCAGATTGAGGAGTGGATGGAGGAGCAGATGATTCTTGGAAGTTGTTCATTACTAAAAATGTAAATCAAATATTAAGATGAAAAGTGTCAATCAAATAAAAATATCATAATATTAAAATTACTTATAATATAATTAAACAAAGGAATACCTGTAACTTCCCTACAATCTGATGTAGTACATGAAGAAGCATTAGAAATGGAATCTCTACTGAATGAGTTAATTGAAGCTTGAGATTGGTTATTAATATTAACTTTAAATTGAATGTCATTAAAATCGTCATTTATATTTTCTAATTTAATATTTTCTAGTTTTTCAAAAATATTTTCAATAGTTGGCCTTTGATTTGGATCATCATTCCATGCACTTGAATATATGTTGATATAATCTTTTGGAGCTTTATTAATATGTGCTTCTCTTTTACCGTAAATAACCAATTTATATATTTCTAAAGCTGGTAAATCGTCAAATGGAGGTCTCCCGCTTGATAGCTCCCAAAAAAGAACCCCCAAACTATAAATATCTGAAGCTTTATTTCTTTTATTTTCAATTGGATTTCGTAAATATTGAGGATCAGCGTAAGCAAACATTCCACCACCCATAGATTTTGAATTTGAATTGGAATCTAATGATCGAGATAATCCTAAATCTGCTATCAATAGCCTTCCTTCGTGAACTAAAATGTTCTTTGAATGCTATTAAAAGTAAATGAATTTAGATATACGATTTAAACAATTAATATTATAATTCATATAATTATTTTATATATTTTATATACTTACTAAATCTTTATGAACAATATTTTCTTTGTGAATATAGCGTAGACCTCTTGTAATATCTTTAGCCATTTTAATTTTAGTTTTCCAATCAAGGCTTTTGAAATTCTTTTTTAAATAAGCGCTCAAGTCACCATTTCTAGCATATTGCAACACTATGTAGTACGTCTCTGTTGAAGGATCTAAATAATATTTTTATTAAATAATAATTATTTTATTTGATGATAATTTATTTGATATGAATTTAATAAAAATTTATAATAATACCTATGCTGATTCCATAAAAGTTAATAATATTGTCGTGGTTATTTACAGCCATAATATTTGTTAACTGCGGTTCAAAAAATTGTATTTAAATTTTAAATTTTACTTGAAAAATATATATAATAATGAAAAAACAAAGTATTTATTTTTTACCTCTCTCACGAAATTTTCACAAAATTCATCGTTATTTTCATGCAAACTTTTTAATGCAACAAGTTTTTCTAAATTGGTTGAATTAGCACAATAAACTGTACCGCATCCTCCTCTTGCGATTACTGTAATATTTTCAAATGTGTTATAATCAAATTCTTTAATAAATCGACCTTTTAAGGCACTTTTAAACAAATCTTTTTTGCTATATGGTAAAGACATCTTTCGGAATAAAAAATAAAAATTGGAGATTTACATAATAATCATTTCATTACACAATTTTATTAAGGAAATTGATCACTGTGAGTGTGATGGCACTAATGTACCGACTGCATTCATTTCATGTGATCATTTTAATTAAAAGGTTAATTAAAACAAAATAAGGATTATGAATGATCCTGATAAATGAATAAGTGGAAATGACACAATAGATAAATTTATTCAAGATCCTCAGCTAAATGCTGAGTTGATTGTGAAAAACAAATAGAATTTATTATGAAGGGTAATCTTTCATTGAAGAATCGTGAATATCATCAAAATATCGTATAACTCGTATAACTAAAGATTTAGAAAGAGTTCGGATTCATTTCTTAAACATTTATTTATATTTAATACTATTTCATCATCACCATCATCACCATCACAATTCAATAATTTAAGATCAAACAAATATTACATTAATTGATGATTCATCGCTTTGAGCTCAATTACAACTTTATAATTCTATTCGGTTCTCGTGTTTATTCGAGAAATGATAGTGAATTAAGAGATGTAATCCTTATCTTAAAGTTAGTATTTGTGCTTATATCAAAGAATCTCATTACAGAAGTAGTGATTATAATAGTGATCATGAAAGTATGATTTCTCCCACAATTTAATCATCACCGATTACCAAAAGAATTAAAATTAACAGAAGAAATATAATAATAATCATAATAATAATAATAAAGGTTCTTCTCATAAATTTTATTTTTTGATCAAGATAAAGATTACATTGCTATTATTCCTACTATTCTTGGTATTAAAGGAGACTTGATGATAATGATATTAAAGTATCATTATCATCATATCAAAATTAAGTTGTAAAAAATAATTTAAAAATTACTTTTTACCTAAAAATTTATCAGAAGAAACTTTTTTTGCCCAATGATTTAATTATAATCCATCATTTCTTATAAAGATCAAATTTAAAAATCTTGAATGATATGAGAGATTTCAAAATATAATTTACTTATCTTTCCCTTGATTAAATACTTCAAATACGTTAAATAAGAATGAGCAATAACAATGCATTGATCTTGAAGATCTTTGAGATCTTTAGCAATTGATTTTAACAAATCGCGAAATAAGAAAATTTACAATAGCTTCTTAGAAAAACTAATGAAAATAATTTTAATAATAACGAGATTATCAAATACAAAGTATTACAAATAATTTGTATTCAGGAAATTTTTATAACCAAAAATGTTGTTTCAACTAACTTTTTCAATAAAAAAACAACGACGTCAATGATTTTTGTTTTGAATATGAATATTTACATTATGCTTATAAAGAGGCGCATGATTTTCCATGGTTTTCTGAGATGAATCTGAGTCTCTCAAAGTATAATAGTAAAAGCTTTGTAAGCTTTACGTTAATAAAAGTCAAGAGATTCTTCGTATTTCCCTTGGTCAACTTTAGATTCAATTTATATGCATGATAAAATAAGAATAAATTCTGTCTTTATGTGAATTTTTATAACTTTTTAAAACGAAATAACTTCTTGTTAATTTTCGTAGTTATTCTTATGATGGCCAGAAAAGAATTTTGATTTTTGCACAAAATAACTATTCTTTTTACTTGCAAAAAATTTTGGGCTCGCTGGTTTTCCTCGATTTCAAATATGACCAAAATTAGTTCTTCTGATCAAAATAGTTCTTCTGATTTATTATTTCATTTTCAATCAGAGATGAATTTAAAATTATGAATAATGTGGCTTTGGATATTGAGATAATGACAAATGAGGCATATGACAATTGGCACCCTGGCCTGGCTTTATTGGTCAATTATATAAATTATTATAATTATTTAAAAAATAGAAATGCGTGTATTGTTTGTCAACTATGAATGCTATCTATGATACTTCGCTGCCACTTCGTAATCTTTTTTTTAAAAAAAAATTTTTAATCAGAGAAACAAAAAATCGTGACTTTTGAAGGCTTCTTTTTTTTGCAAATGAGTTGAATTAGTTTTATTGCTTTCATTGCTCATCATTGAATATATAAAAATTAAATAATTTTCATAAAGAAAATTGGTTTTTCTAAATTATGAGATTATTCTTACATCTTACATGCATCTTTACGTTTTAATGTTTTCATTGTTTATTGTTTATTATTGTTTAATAATGTAAAAGTAGATAAACTATCACAGAGAAAAATTTTTTCTCAAAATAATGATTATCATTATGTATTGAATTGGTTTTATAATTTTCATTGCTCAGTGTTTATTATTTTAAAAGTAAATAAATTTTCATAGAAGAAATTGTTTTTCTCGAAATTGTGGGATTATTCTTATACGTACTGTACAAACAATATTCTTTTCCTAAATTTAAGCCATGACAAATAAAAATTTACAAATATTTTTATTATGATAAACAAATGTTATTATGTCTAAACAATATCTCGAAGAGTAGATCCTTAACTTATGGCATAAATTCTATAAAAACCCTTGTTATAATCCATTCTTTCCATCCTCACTTTTAGCTTTTACATCATCTTTATAATTTTTTTCAATATTAAAAAAATGAAATTCTCAGTAGTTGCCGTTGTTATATCTTTATTGTCAGCAACATCGTTTGCTTGTAATTTTTCATTATTAGAATTTTTTTCATCCTTGAAATTTTTTTAATTTAAATCTTAACTCTATAGATGCAGAACCTTTTGGCTTCTATAAATGTGATTTGGCTTCTATAAATGTGAGGTGGAACCATATTACTACAAACTCAAAGCCAATCGAGAGACATTATAACGTAAATCCTCCTGATTGGGAGGGTCCAATTTACGTGAATAATGTAGACAAACATTATATACTTATGTACAAAAAACTATGTAAATAGATATGTAGTTTAAGGATCACGAAATATTTTTTTAGGATCACTTCCCTCTCATCCTCTCATAAAGTATAATATTAAATAATAGGTTTTTTTTATAATAAAAAAAATTAATTTTTTAATGTTTTTTACTTTTTTAAGTTTCAACTCATCCCAAAGAACAACTATATCATTTGTAGATCTATTTACTTTGTATAAACAAAAAAGCTTTAATATAATGTGAAACTAAAGAAGACAAGTATGGCAATATGCTAACGGTAAATGGCATTTTCTTTGTAATAATTTTTTTTAGAATTATATTCTCTTTACGAGAAACTTTACGAAAAATTTGATATATAAAAATAATTTTAAAGTCTCTTTCAAACTCAAATGAATCAATATATTCTATTAATGAGACATAATAGTTAATCAGTTTATCACGCATTTTTAATACCCAAGATATTAGTTCTCAAGTTTCTGAATCTTCTTTATTTCTGATACCTAAAATGAAGAAACCAAAAAAAAAAAAAAAAAAGAAATTATTTAACAAATACAAATAATCTTTTAAATCAAATTAAGAAACTTAATAATTCGTTGACAGAAAGTAAAACTTCCATTTTAGATCTTAATATTTTAGCAGAAAAATTCAAAAAAAATATTAGAAAACAACAATTAGAATTTGTAGGATTATCCAAAAATGATTCTATTATTGATATTCGACATCACATCGTTTAATCACCTGAAAAAAAAAAAAAAAAAAAAAAACTCTTTCCGATGATCATTTTGCTAGAATTTTCAAGGAAGAGAAAATATAAAAAACACTACAAACAAATAATATAAACAACAACAAAACATGAACGAGGAA
>CAJVPK010001132.1:0-14899 GCA_910592015.1 Diversispora eburnea | reverse complement strand
TAATTCATCCTTAAAATTTTTTAAAAATTTGACAAAAAAATTGTTGCCCGGATACTTTTGGCAGGTTGGTGTATATCTGTAAGTGACAGAAGGATAGTAGTGGATATCCTGTTTCAACACCTTGTGTCAACCAAATTTTTGAAAAAATTTGGGATAATAAGTTTGGGATACTTCTATTTGAGACAATCAATTTAATTAAAGAGAAGGGCTGGAACATAGAAAAGTTTTGGGAATTACAGGTCAAAGCTGAGCACGAAATGGTGTGAACCAATTTTTGGAAAAGTGTCTTGGAAAATTTTGATAAATCGTCACCATTATCACAGCATAATAAACCCTTATCAAACAAAATTATGTAAAGGACTTATTTCAAAAAGAAATACCGATCCAAGTCATTTGTTGCATTGATGAAGCACACAAGTTGCTTGAAAAATATTGTTTATTAATGATGACACCTATTTTATTCAATGGAGGAGACAAATTCGGAATATCACAAACGGAAAAATTGGTAATTTCCTTCCTCGAGATCATTTTGCCAGGAAGCCGAATATTATTTATTTCCCGAGTATTTGGATGTTCATACCATAGATGCATTGTCAAACCTTGTGTCACTTGGAGTATATTATGATCCACAAAGGACATTGTATCTCTATGGAATTGAACTCACAAAAAAATCGCAATTTTAATAAAAAAAAAAAAAAAATGATCATCTTGCTAATCTTGCATGCATGTCCTGTTCCTTTGCTTTTGAAGTTTGCCCTCGTTTTTCTGAGGTAGAGATGTTATAACGTCTCATATGACAACTGCTATAGGTGTATCAGAAGATCGCACGGATATTCTTTGCACATATCCTTCCGATCCTATCCTTGTATCTGGAGCATTAAAAGGAATGATCGAAATTGGTTTTGAAAAATGTTTAGACACACTGTTGGTCGTGGAGTAATTGAAGAAAGAGGAGAACTTGTCAGTCGCATTTTGTTCCTGGAAGCATATATTCGTGCTGCGAGAAAAATTCATTCATCACCAATTACATACTTGGAAAAGGTTCCCTTACCGTTATTTTTAAAGACTCTTTGTAAAGGAATCGATACAAGATCTTGATGACCTTCTTATAAATATGAAAATAGATCAGGCTGAAATTGGCTTTAACCACTGGACATCTTTGTTAGCTTCCAGTAGACAATATACGAATCAAGGAGGACGGAAGTATTTATCATAAAATCTTATCCGAGAAGCTTATCACAGACACACAGCTTTCAAATATTCCTCTATGGTATCATTTTGATTCAAAATAAGAACGCAAAAAGAACAAAATTTCAAGATGCGGATGTTCTTGCCCTAGTAAATCTCAAGTCTGCCTTTACTACCAATAATTTTAATGGTATTATTCTGGTATATACATTGATATTGGTATAAGTAATCCAAAGATAGAGATAAAAGAAATAGAGCTCAAAAAGACAAAAGGTAGAGATATTGCTTTATGTAAGACTATCTATATTCAAAATATTAAATCTTTTAGCTGCGAGACAGAAATTCGTAATAGATTATTTGATCCTCGATGGAGTATGATTAACACAGGGAAACGGCTGGATAGAACGAACGTAATAAAATCGTTTTTACCATTTGTTTTTAAACAGGAACGGTCTTTAGTTGATAATAGAAATTTCTTTTATACAAGATATAGATATATTCAAAAGTACACTTAATAATAAATCATCCATTCATTTTTTATTATTACAAATAAAATGTGAGACACATAAGTATCAGGTAAATGACTCTGTAATAAAAATACATGAAACAAGAAATGTTATCTATTTTTTATTTTTTTTTTTGTATCGAGTTCATCGCATAAACCCACAATTATACCGATTATTTGTTTTATATTCTCTCTAATCACTTTTTTTTTTTGTAAGAGATATTTGATATTCAGATTTACTTGTATAATATAATCCATCTGATGTAAACATTATAAAATGACAACCTTCTCCAGTAGAAGCGATACCATAAAGATAATCATATTCATTGTTATTAAAAGCTTGATCAGCAGTTCGTTTTTTGTTTGTATGGTATTTTCATAATATAATTTGCATCGAAAGAATATTTAATTTTCTGTTCTGGGTAAAAATTTAAGTTTTTAAAATTTTAATTTTTCCACACAGGATCCGTGTAATATCGATGAAATAATAATTTTTTATTTTCTAAATGATCCTGTAAATTTAAATCCTACCATTTCAAAAAAAAAAAATTATGAAAAATGTGAATATGAAAATGGGAACAAATTATATTAATACAAAATATGTGGAACAAAAAATGGATTTCAAAATTTACCTTTGTAATCAAATTAAGTTTTGGTTGTAAGAATGTAGTTTTGTGACGAAAGGAATTTTGTAAATCTGAAAATTTCTATAAGAAAAAAAATAGAGTAATTAGAATAGAATAAGAACAGAAATTAGAATAGAAATTAAAATGGAACAAGAATAGAAATCAGAATAGAGCAATAATAGGAATAGAACAATAGAACAATAAAACAATAGAACAATAGAACAAGAATAGAATAAGAAAAGAATAGAATAAGAACAGAATAAGAATAGAATAAGAATAGAATAAGAATAATAAGAATAGAATTTCATGATTTTACCCTAGGTGTAAGTAAAAGTTCAGATGTATAAGAATCTTTATACAATATGGAGGTTAAGGTCTTTTCAATTTCTTCACTATTAATCAAACATTAACGAAATATTAGCAAATTATTTAGAGAAATGTTAAAGTAATAAAAATATTAATCAACATTTTAACCTTGCTTTCATAAATTCATATTGAGCCTTTAATTCTTCTACCATATCATTATGAGTTTGATCTCTTTCTTGCAAGATTTCACTCATTCTTTCTTTTAATGATTCATATGTAACAAAAGTTGAAGTAGTATTTCTCTTCATAAGATTTCGAGGATTGATATCTAAATTCATTAATTTTTTTATAGAAAATAACATTTGATCATTACTTTCCACTACAGTTTTTTCAATTTTGGGATCACTAAAATCTGTGGCAGACATTAATTTCTACACAACAACAAAATAAAAAGTTAGAAATAAAGAAATAAAAGAAATATATTTAAATTTAAATAATTATTATTATAAATACCATTCGATCTTTGATATTCTGACAACGTTGATTTAATTCATTTATAACATTTTTTAATAATTTATGAAGTGATTTATGATTATCAAATTCGATATTGAAAGCTTGAGTAACGAATTGAAGACGCGAGAATTGTGAAATTAAAAGATCCATCACCTATGACAAGAGCATGTGATATATAATTGATATAATTTTTATAATATTGATATATACAATAATTCATAATTTAATATATGATTAATTCAATTTTAATATAAAATTAATTCATACCAAATCCAAGCCATTTATAAATGACTTTTGATAATTAGATTGAACATTATAATCGACCAATAATATTGACTTTTCAACTTCTAAATCAGCAAGTGTATTTAAATATTCTTCTATTCTCTGTGCTTTATCATTGATTTCCTGCCTTATGAGAATAATTTTTCTCTCACATTGATCATACTTTGACCTGTAAGTAAGAATGAATGAGATATGAATAGAAAATAAATTATGATGATGATGGTAATGATGATGATGGTAATGATGATGATGGTAATGATGATGATGATAATAATAACCCTAAATTATCAGCAGAAAAAGGCATAATAGAATCCAGCCTTGAAACTTCATTATTTATCACTTTTAAATATGTATCCCAATATTCATATTGTGATGCGACATCTATGTATTTTCGTTCTGAATTTGGATATCTATAATTATTATTGAATTATTATTACTGAATTATTATTATTGAATTATTATTATTGAATTTATTATTGAATTATTATTATTAAATTATTATTATTAAATTATTATTATTAAATTGTTATTATTAAATTATTATTATTATAATAAAGGAAATAATTACAAATGTTTTAATCTCCCAATTTCTTCGTCCAATTCATTTGGATCCGATAACTCATTTATATTCCGCGAAAATAATTTTTCGCATAATTCTTGAAGTTCAAATGTAAATTTTTGATCTATTCCAATTATTTCTTGGATTTCATTAGTGCATTGAGACATGAAATTGTTTTCATTATTATTATTATTTGTTTTATTATTTTCTTCTTGAGTTGTTGTTGTTGTTCTTTCAGATAAAACTTCATTTATTATATCGAATAAATCTTTGATATTCATGTCAAGCTATTAAATATAATAATAATAATTTATAATTAAATAATTAATAATTAATAAAATTTTCTAGAAATAGAAATAGGAATATTAAGAACTTTGATGGAATCATCTTCAATCAATTTATCGACTTCTTTATTTTTATCATCTAAATCATGACTAATTTTTCTAAAATCCGCAAGTTGATTCTTTAAATCTTCTAAAACCAATCTATCATAAAAATTATGAATCTTTTTAATATAATTAATATAATTAATAATTGATAATAATAATTAATGGATTTAACTTCTTTACTTTAATTGATCACGATTAAAAATCGCATATTCTTGTCTTTTTCGTAGATTATTAATTTCATTTTCAAGAATCTCGTGTTCTTTCCCATATATTATTTTACGAATATGATTATTAACACGTGAAAATTCTTCCATTTTTTTTTTATCATATTGTATAGACGCGTAATAAATGACTTACTTTATTTTCTTAACCTCTATTGGATTACTTGTTATTACATATTACATGTAATAATAATAATAATAATAATAATAATAATAATATAATAATAGTATAAATAAAAATAATAATATAAAAAAAATAATTAAATAAAATAATTAAATAAATACATTGATAAAATAAAACTTACAGATTATCCTCGTTATCATTACCAATATAATTTTGTTCAATATCAATATTTTCACTTAACCAATCAAGTAAATAATGCAAATCATCACTTTCATAAATCCATGAAATTTGTTCTGGTTTTAAAGTTGAAACTTGAGGATATTCTAATTGACTCAAAAATGTTATAAAATTCATTTCTGGGAGCGACGCGCGTATTATTATTATTATTATATTATTATTATTATCTAATCTAAATAATCTAAATATATAACAAACATAAATTAAAATTTTAGGTTGAAAATCAATTCCTAATTTGTCATATTGAATACTGGCTTTAAATTCAGATTGGAAGATTTAAATATTGGGAATACAATTGGTATTTTTGTTCTATGAAAAAGATTCCTGAGATAAATTTTCTTCAATTAATTGTCCCTCCTGTAATGTATTGTTTGTTGGATTCTTCCAGGGGTCCCTTAATAATAATTGTTTAAATAACTTTAAAAACAAACAATTGATGGTTGATCTAATCTGAACTGAAAAGAGACTATTGGACAATCTCTGGGTATTAAATTATTAATTTTTTTTTTTTTTTGTGGGAAAATTTTATTCTATGTTATGACGTCAAGTTCATTTTTTGCCTGGTTTTTTGTCAATAGCAATGCTCATCATAGAAATCTGAATTTTCTTTTCTCTCATGTCTGAATACGCTAAATTTGTTATAGCCATTTCTTGGGCTTGTAGCTCGTGGACTAAAGGCATATATATATATATTTTTTTTTAACTATACGCTATGTATATTATATATTACATGTACTATATATATATATATATATATATATATTGTATTGAAGTGGTGATATATTTTAAAATAGCATCTTTGGTATTTTATAATGCACGTGGAGCTCCTTTAACTTTTCGTAAAAGGCTCAACGAAGATGAGAAAAAGATGGTGGCTTGTTGTCATATGATGGTATATAATATTATTATTAAAAGATTCTTTTGACATAATATTTATATAATATTTTCAATAAATTAATAATTAATAACCTTATAACGAATTATTCTGTAGATCGTATATGCTCTTTTGAGATGGATGAAACATAAGGTTAGAGAATTTCTTTTACGCGATAACCTATTGAAAAAAACTATCATCGATTGATAATCTATATAATCCATATAACTTTAAATATAATATATATATATATATATGTATATATTTTACAGTCTTTGCCTTCACCTCACAATACAACACTTCCACCTTTTTTAAAGTTTATACCAAATTTATTACTATTTTATATACCAACATTATTCTTAGAAGAATTTATTCATTTTCTCCTTTTACGACATTTTGTAAATATTCGTAATTCATTAAGTTTTACCATAAGAGGACGTCCTGCACCAGAAACTGCTAAAGATGATGATTGTTGTGTTTGTTATGGTGTTGGTATTGGTACCAAAGTAACATCATTTTATTCGGATCAAGATGAAAATAATGAAATATTTGATGAAAATGATTTAGGAATTTTAGAAAATTATTGTAAATTTCCTCATCATGTCGCTCATCGTCCATGTATGTTTCGTTGGTATACTATGGGAATAACCCGAACTCTCGCTTTACAACATTTAAGATTATCACAGATTAGATTATTAAGAATTAAACCAACCTGTCCAAGTTGTAGAGGAAAATTAATTTTAGAAATTTTACAAAAAGATTTATTAGATAAAGAAGAAAAGAAGAAAAAATTTATTGAAAATAGAAGATGGAAAAGTAAATTTAAAATATTGATAAAAGAATGGCGTAACGTGATGAATTGGAAATGGATAATAATGAGAAGTGAAGTTACATTGATTTTTATTTTAATTGTTTGGAGAATTTTAAAATGGAGAGAAACAATAATGCAAAGAAATCAAACTATTTTACGAAAATCTGGAGTAATTTGGGAGTAAATTAATTTGAGAGTAATTTATGAGAATAATTTTGAGAGTAATTAATTAATTAATCAATATCTCAATATCTCAATATGTTCATTATGTTCCCTGCTGTAAGATGAAAAATTTAAAGATTAATTTGAGTAGTAATTTAAAGTAAATAATTTGAGTAGTAGTAAAATTTTTTTGTAATTTGAGTAAATGAAATAATTAAATTAATATATATAAAAATATTAATAAATATTTGTTTTAATCTTGATTGAGAAATGATCTTCCCATGTTTTCTTTCCTTAACAAGATAGACTAAATGTTGTGCGTACTTACATCTCGCAGATAGTTAAACAATGTGGAGGAGAAAAATGTGTCAGAAATTTTTGTAACCAAACGGTTAACTATTACTAATATAAGTTTCGGGTATTTCATCAAAATGTTTATAAATATTACATATAAACGCTGGAATCAAAATATTTTCATGTTTATTTATTCACATATTCATTTTTTCATTTATATGAAAAAAGCCACGATATAATTTACACCAAATGATACAAATATGATATATAGAATGTAATTTGTACGTATTTAACGAATTTAGAATAGATTTTCATTAGAATGTAAAATGAAATCTTTTCATGTGCTTTTAAGATGTTAAACAAACCTTTTTTGAACTGTGAAACATTCATCCATCTAATATATATTAGTTATATGTATGAATCTCATATGCTAACCAATAAAAATATCTTTTAAAGATTCCAAGTGGCGAAAAGTTTTTTCTGTGTCATTTGGAACTGATATTATAATTTTCACTATATATATAACAACCCTCAGTTTATCAAAGTTTTTTACTACTATTATTTACTTATTCTATTATTATTATTCTTATTCTTATTATTCTTGTTATCATTATTGACTTGATAAGATAATTAAAGATAATTATATATATTTGATTAAATAAATTATTAAAGGGTATTAGTCATAACCAAATTTGAACCAAATTTGAACCAAATTTTTGAATCAACTTAAAAATAAATAAATATGACTACTGAAAATGTTCAGTCTCAACCAAATGGAGTTTCTAAAACAAGACCTCGTTTACAAATAATTAATGAAAATCAAAAATTTTCGTATGTATATTTGGTGTTATCATTTTCATTAAAAATCTATTTTTGAAAAAAAAAAATTTTATTTCTTTTTTTTCTAAAGAGACGAGTTACCGAAATACATGAGAGATGAATGGAATTTGTGTGAAGTTGGTTTTAACTATAACCTTGTTGCCGTATTTGGTTCACAGAGTACTGGAAAAAGTAAATTATTATTATTATATTTATAATTCTTTTATTACAAGATGTTTTTATTCGTTTATTTAATTGATTCGAATTTTATAATTATTTTTATAATAATTAATTACTTTTTTTTTTAGGTACTTTATTAAATCGTCTCTTTGGTACTGATTTCGATGTCATGAGTGAAACTGCACGACGTCAAACCACGAAAGGTAATAATGATTCTTGAGGATTCTCGGGAATTCTTAATGATTTCATAGTTTTTTTTAAAAAATAAAATAAAATGAAAAGTAAATATATAAACACACATATATATTTATCTAAATTAAATTAATTATTAATTAATTTTAGGAATTTGGATGAGTTGTGGTAAAGACATGAGCGTATTGATTATGGATGTTGAAGGTACAGATGGTCGTGAACGTGGTGAAGATCAGGCATGTAAAACATTTATACAACAAAAAAAAAATTATAATCAAAAAATTATAATCAAAAATTATAATCAAAAAAATATAATCAAAAAATTTAATACATCAACAATATATATATATATAAATCAACAATATATGAATAAGGGAAAAATAATAATCTGGATTTAATAAAAACATCATAATAATGAAATTTAATGAATAAAAATTAGGATTTTGAAAGGAAAAGTGCATTATTCTCTATGGCCACATCCAATGTTATTATTGTAAATCTTTGGGAACATCAAGTCGGATTATATCAAGGTGCCAACATGGGACTTCTTAAAACTGTATTCGAAGTAAATTTACAATTATTTCAAGCTGCACGAAGGTTGTTATTATAACATTTACAATAGTTTTTTTTAAAATTGATTACAATATTTAAATTGTTACAGTATTTACCCTTATTTGATTCAACATTTAATATATTTTGTATTTTTTTTATTTTATTTTTATTTTATTTTCATTTATATAAATTTTTAGTAATGAGAAAACATTATTACTCTTTGTGATTCGAGATCACGTCGGTGCAACACCATTAGCCAATCTATCGAACACACTAACTGCCGATTTGGAAAGAATCTGGCAAAGTGTTTCGAAGGTATTTTTTATAAGAATTCCGGTTTTCGGCATTTTTTTTTTTGTCTTTAATATTATTTTCAAATAACTATTTTTTAAGTTTATTGATGTTTATCAAATTATTTTCATTTTTTATTAGCCAGAAGGATTGGAGAATTGTATGATAACTGATTATTTCGACTTCATGTTCACGGCATTACCTCATAAAATCCTCTTACCAAAGGAATTTGAACAAGAAGTGATTAAACTGCGGGAACGGTATGCATATATTATAATTATATTATTATGATTATGTTATTTATAATATTTTTTATTATTATATATTTTCAGCATTATATTTTATTGTCGTAAATTAATAAAATTATAAATTTATTATTCACTTTATAGGTTTACAAATCCAAATATTAAAGATTATGTATTTAAACCAAATTATAGCAAACGAGTTCCTGCAGATGGTTTACACGTGTATTGTCATGGCATATGGGTATTTTATTTGTTTCTTTATAATTTAATTTTTAATTTTTTTTAAAAAAATTTTAAATTTATAATAATTAAGAATTTTAAGTAACATTAAGTGGGATGTGTATAAATTTATAATAATTTATAATATTATGATTTTTAGGAACAAATTATGTCCAATAAGGATCTTGATTTACCAACACAGCAAGAACTTCTTGCTCAATATCGTTGTGATGAGATAGCAACGGTCGCATTTGAAGCTTTCCTCGGAAAAATCAAAGGGTTTAGGCAACCCATTGAAGCAGGAAAAATCCTGGATGATTTAGGACCAAATATGGAAGAAATTCGAAATACAACAATTAGTAAGTTATTTTTTTAAACTTATTATTATTATTATTGTTGTTGTTGTTGTTTTTTTTAATATCATATTTTTAAATCATAATTTTAAAATCATAATTATTACAATAGAACAATTTGACAAGGATGCTTCTCGGTATCTCGCCGAAGTTTATAAACGTAAACGTACAGAAATTCTTAATAAAACAAATTCACAATTGCACGTGTTTTTCACGGGTCAATTGAAAAATTTAACCAAAAAATCAATAACGTCATTTACTGCTCTTGTTCAGGTATTCATTCAATTCACATTATTCATTTATTCATATGCACATTTTTGTTCTCTCATTAAATTAAATTTATTTATTTTATTATTTTAGGAAAAATTGAAAGGCGAATACGATTTCTCTGAAGTTGTTAGTCACGCCCGACAGAATGTCGAAAGCATTTTTATCACCAGTGCTGAAGGTATTATTTTATTACCTTACCTTCCCAATATAAGATATAAAGAGATTATGATTTATATATATATATATATATTTAAATTTTTTTTTTTTTAGCCATTCTTCTATCGGATACCGATTGGACTTATGATGAAGAATATACACAATTAAAGGAATCAATTGATGAAATTGCCGCCAAATTACGTGTTGAAGAAACTAAGAAAATGGTTAAAGCGTTGGAGGTGAGGGGGAAAAAAATGAGAAAGAAAAGAAGAAACATGAAAAACATGTGATTGATATTTATAAATTTATTATTATTATTTTTTTTTTATCATCGTCATCATTTCAGAAATCTTTCCAAACTCAAGTCAATGAATTCGTTTCGCTTTATTTCAAAACACCTGGTCCAGATATGTGGGGAAAAGTTATTCGAAAGTTTCAACAAATTCTTGAAAATGTTGAAAATCAATTGTTGAAACGTGCAAAGAGTAATTATTTTTTTTTTAATTTATTTATATTTATATATAAATAATACAAGTTTATTAATGTAAAAAAAAAAAAAAATTAATGTTTTTGGTTCTTTTTGATTAGGCTTTAATTCTTCGGAAGAAGAAAACTCTACAGCTATTGAGAGTCTTCGCAAACGTTCTTGGCTACAATTTCGAAAAAAGGTAGATGAAGAACTAGCAGACAATATGTTTTTGCTTAAATTACGTGAAAGGTATGTCCAACAAATTAATTTGATTTGATGTGATGTACTTTAAATGGTCCTTTCCATTTTTCATAATTTTTAAAATATTTAATTTATTATTATAAAGGTTCGAGGAAAAATTCCGATATGATGAAGAAGGATTGCCAAAAGTATGGAAACCTGAAGATGATATTGATAAACATTTTAGAAAAGCAAGAGAAGAGGTGCGGCGATAATTTTTTCCATTTTTTTTTTTTTTTAAAAAAAAAATTTAATTTACATATTTAATTCAATATGTGATAAAATATATTTAATAATTTCCTTGCAATTATTATTATTATTATTATTATATTTATTTATATACGTAGGCTCTTAATTTGATACCAATTTTCTCTAACATCAAAATCCCCGATGATTTAGAGTTAAATATTCCATCGGATGAAGTAGGAGTTAAACATATTTTAATTATTTTATTTTAAATTATTTTTAATTACTTTCTAAATGATATATTATATATATATTTTAAAAAAAAACTTTAGGAACTAGATTTGGAAGAATCTCTAATAATTCTTTCCGAGACACGACAACATGATTTAACAGTTCGATTTAAGAAAGAATCTGATGCATTCTATCTAGAAGCCAAACGATCAGTGGTCGCAACAACAGCTCGTGTACCATATTGGATAATCCTTTTAATAGGTAAATAGAATTATATAAATATCATTTGTTTATTTTTTAATTTTTATGAAATACAAATTTATATTCTAATAATAATAATATAATATTTAATTAAAATTTTATAGTTATTCTTGGTTGGAACGAATTCATGGTTATTATCACATCACCAATGTATCTTGTATTCTTCAGTTTCGTGGGTATCGTTGGTTATGTTTTTTACTTTTTAAATCTTTTTGGACCGGTGGAATCTATTTGTCGAATGTTTGTTACAGAAGTACTCAATTATATAACAAAACAGATTAAAGGTGACAATAATGATAGTAGTACTGCGACTGTGGCGAAAACATTTACATCATTTATGGGTAATGCTGATGAATCTGTTACGAAAAAAGAACAGTAAAATATAGTACAGTAAATTTAATGACTTCACATGATCATTTTACATATGACCATTTATATTATTATCATTCATCATTGTACTTTAAACGACTTGTACAAAATTTATTTTTTTATTTAAAAAAAAAAAAATTATTTTTTTCTTTCACTTTTTTTTTTTTTTTTTTTTTTTTCGAGAACATATTATTTCCTCTCTACTCTATTCAATGCATTGCCACAAGGTTGGTATTGTAATTTGTTTATAAAATTGAGGGATATTTGTTACCCGAAGGTGTATAGTTTTTGATTTAGTTATTTAGGAAGAGATTTTTTTACTTCAATTTTTTTCAATTTTTTCGAATGTATTTTTTTTTTAATAGAAAATCAATATTTATATTATTTAAACTTTTGTTGGTTACAATGTTGGAGTTTTCCTTTTTCATCCAAATATGTGAAACAAATGTGAAAAATTTAATCATTCTAATCACCATGATTTCATTTAAGTGACCATCATTACTTTTTTGACAGGCAAACAATTTTTTTTTTTCATGTCTTCCAAGCGCAAATTATTCAATTCATACGTCATCAATTAATGTTACCATTAACTGTGTCTTATCAGTTGTGAAGGGAAGCATTGGAAAAGTAAAACAAGGTGGAAGTAGTGGCTCCGTTATACTCACTTTAGATATAAACTTGTTTTACGTTTTCGATCCTTTTTGCAGATATAAGAACCAACCACAACTTTCTAGTTCTCGTTTAAGTCAAGGGCAGGGCTTTGACCCGTGACTTCATTTCTTTAATCGTAAAAATCGATCAATCAATTAAAAATAAGTAAATGAGTATTATTTTTTTTTTTCTCGAAATAAAAAAAACGTCATAAATTCATAATCTGTATTATTGTTATCAAAATTCATACCAAAGTTCAAATTATATTTTTTTCTTATCAGTTCTGAAAAATATTCATGATAAGAATTTTTTTTTATTTATACTTTAAAGAGAAAATGTGGGAAATAAACAAATAATTTAAACTAATTCTATTACTTGTTTTATGAATATCTTCACCAAAAAGAATATAATAGGAAAATGTTTTGACAATCTTTTACTTGGGAACTCGAGGGATTCACCATTCAAATTAATAGAACCTATTACGTGATACCAACGTGCGATAATAAAGATTTAAAATGTGATAGTCAGGATAGTCAGTGAAAGTCACGTTCTTGATCTTTAACGATCTAAAAATAAGTAATTGCATTTCTACAAATAGTAATCTCCTAATCTCCTTGCAAAATTAACTAGAATTTTTCCTGGTTCTGGTTCCTAAATTTTCTTTTAAGTTATCGAGTTTATTTAAAGTTCTATTTCTTTTTAACAAAATATTATCAAAATATTATTGTTTAAAAAAAAAATGGTTCAAAAAGTGATAAATTGGCTTACCTAATGCATATGATTTTTTTGTATTTTCTGCATGAAAATTATTAAAGATGAATGAAATGAATAAATTGAAATAAGGGTATTAAACCCTTGTTATCTAAATACGGGGCACTGATAACTTTTACTGATACAAAATCTGTTCTGTCTGTTTTTTTTTCAAAGATGGTAAAGGAGTATTTAATAACCAATTAAATTTGAAAATCGTCTTTGTCAAATATTTCACTCAGGGGTACCCCCATAAATTCAAGAAATTATAACCCCTGTCACTTTCTCACACAACAATTTTTCACCAAAAAAGATGCACGAAAACCTTCAAACCAACACGATTCCACAGGAAGATAATTCAATTTCTAATATACAAACACCTTTACACCACCAACAAACACGCGATCCAGCTTCTTCTCAACAAAGGTCACAAATAGTCATGGGTATTGGACTTAATACTTGGGTACCACCAACTGGAGCTACAACCACAGCATCAGATACTGTAACCACACAATCAACAACTGCCACCAGATATAATACAAATGTACCAACTGTTCCCAAAATCCCCGGAAGTTCAGAGGTTTTAACACAACAAACTGGGGTAACGATGTTACAACAACCACCTTTTAAATCTCCTTCAACGGTTCAACCCGTTTCATTAGTAACTATTTCTTCACTTTTATCCCCTGACCCAAGAACCGAAGAACTTTTAAGTGCTTTAAGTATTGACCAATTAACGTTAATTGAAAAAACTGTACAAAGTGTTAGGAAAAAGAAGATTAGAGAAACTAAAAGGTTTAATAATAATAACAATAATATCAATATTAACAACAACAACAATAATAGTAATGATAATAATAATAACAATAACAATAATCTTGATATAGATAATATAAATAATAATAATAATAATATTTCGATTTTGATGGATAATTCTTTATCAAATATATCAAATACACTTACAACTTCAATTCATCCAACTACAACCACAGTTAATTTTAGTAACAATATTCCATCATTCGTTTCAACTGCTTCTACTTCAACGAATATTAATACTAACCTTAGACAAGATCGACTCATTTACCTAGATCAACAACAACAACAGTTATTACAACAACAACAACTACTACAATCTAAACCTGATCAAAATATACAACAACAACACCAACAACAAAATATACAACAAAATCATTTAATTCAATCACAATCTATTCAATCATCACAACCGTCGAATATATCGGAGACATCACAAGATATTACAACTCATCGTCGATCTACTTCTAATAATAATAATAACAACAATAACAATAACAATAACAATAATAATAATAATAATAATAATAATAATAATAATAATAATAATAATAATAATAA